>JANSTR010020344.1:0-13726 GCA_025434805.1 Antipathozoanthus remengesaui | reverse complement strand
CGGTGATCTGTTCCGGAGGTCGTGGGTTCGAATCCTACCGGGGTCAGAGATTTTTTCTCTTTCTCCGTGTGGGCCCACTTCCTTACTAGGGCTATCGCTGACTTCAAGGTTAACTTCCCTACTGTCAGTCTGCAACTTATCAATGAGAGTGTTAGTGATAAACACATCAGTTGACTGATCATCAAGAACAGCATAAGTTGGAATTCTTATTGTGGGATCGTCTTTACTAAAAACCTGTAGTAAGACAATTCTTGCACACGCTCAAGGGGATTGACCTGGTGCGCAGACTTGTACACAAGCACACTTGGAATCCTTCACTTCTTTGGCTCAAGATGTATCATGCAATGAGGTGACATGATTACGGCCACAAATACTACAGACTGGGATTCCTTCTTTACACTGTTTTGCCATGTGGTCAGTAGATTTCGCACAATTGAAACAAATCTTATTGTTTTCAAAAACTCTTTCCTTTCATCAAAACTCAACTTCCTGAACTGTTCATAGTTATTCATAGCATGTGAAGCTTTCTTGTGATAGAGACAATACCGATTAACTGTGTCTTCGGGTGCAGACTTGACTACAGGATTTGTACGGGTACTATGACTGCGTGATTTGTCGCTTTTGGTCAACTTCAGTTTCACAGGAAATGACTCAGCTATTTGTGGAATGTTCATTCTTTCAGCATGATAATAAATCAAATCAACAAACTCTTTATAAATGAAGCTTTTAAATGAAGCTTTTTTTTCATGATTCATTTGTAATCGCATTACTTTGTCAGACCATTTAAACTTAAACCAGTTGGGTAACCCTCAAACCTTCATTTTGCTCACTTGCGATTTTGACTTGACATAGGTAGTCGCTAAATATAGACTGTAATGTAAACTTTTTTATTGTAGTGTCCCCATTTAGTGGTTGCTTACTGCTATTTTAGTACTGACACTTTAATAAAGGCTATTATTATTATTATTAAATCCAGGACTTTATCTTCCCCTTGAAATGTAGGCCCATAACAAGTGCCATTATAGTGTTTTTTTTCTAGTTGCAATGTTTTGGGACTCGAAGCCCTGTCATCTGTATTTTAAAACTGGTTAACCTAAGTCAAGTATCTGCAGCATCAAACTGCCCCAGCTGGTTTTCTATAGATGGTAACTTTTCCTAACATACTTATAAAGAACATTTTGATATTATGTGGTGTGTCAGCTGAGGGCTGTTCAGGGTCCCAGATATGCAGTTGTCTGGTTGCCCAAGATGACCATAGACTCGCTCGGACGACCAAGAAATGTTGATTGGTCGTCCGGCCTGATCATGACGACTTGAAAATTATCCAAAATGTAGGCAAATCAGAGTTTCCAATTCTCCCAACAAACTTTAAAAATCTTTTGTACCTGCAATTCTTAAGTTTTTGTACTAAACACTTGTAGACGACGCCAGACAGTTGTCGTTTTTCATCTCCATGCATCTTGCAAATAAACATCTCGGTATTTCCCATTGGCTCAGTCAGTGAGAGGCTGACAACTCGTCACACCATACCGCCATGTTTCACCAACCCCAATTTTTTGTCATGCTTGTAATTTTGCATTGTTTGAAAACAATGTAAACAAATGTGGTGTTATTTGGAAAGCATTGAACCACCAAAGGCAAAAAAAGAAGAGAACAGATGAAAAAAAGAAAGCTCAAAACCAAATGTACAAAGAGGAAACCAGAAACAGGTCTTTTCTTTCCGAATGGAAAACAAGGTGGCCATGACAGCGATATGATGTGGCTGTTGATGCAATATTCTTTGAAGCATGTACTGAAGCAGTCACCATCGACTCAACTGTTGGGTCGAAGAATGCATTTTTGACAGGCTGCAAATCCAAGAGAGTTCAAAGTGTCAAACTTCATGAGGATCCAGCTAACAATGTAAAGGCAATAAAGGTGGTATTGGCAAAGCATAATCCAAATAAACAATGTGTAAGTGTTGAAAATCATGTAACTTGGTTACAACATAATTAAATCAACACCCTTCTTGCATTCAACTGTGTTCAATATAAGAAATTTTAATTAAATGAAGAAATTTGGCTGGGCAAGTAATATTTGGGCCAGGCAAGTATAAAATTTGATATACTTGCCCAGCTGGCAACCATGTAAAATAACGAATTTTGGACCAGCTGGCTATTGCCTTGGTAACAAGACTAATGCTTATATTGCCTGATAATTTATCCATTATGTAAGAAAAAGTTACGAAACAAAATCTTGAAATATGTCACAGAAAAAACAAGATTTATGCCAGTGGAAAGTGACTTTATACTCTACAACACTGGATTACTTACACAAATAAAATGATAATATTGGACTCATTAAATGTCAAATCCAAAGTATGAAAAATATGATAAAATGTTGTATTTTAGTAATCACTCTTAAGCACCTTCAAAATTTAATGTAGATCTTCATTCTAACATTTGTTTTGCCTAATATATTTTTATTTGCCTGGTATTACAGATTTTACAGAGGGGTAAGGCCTAAAAAGCCCACCTGGATAGGCTTAAAAATATGTGTAATTACATAAATTTGATTTTGCACAGTGGTAAAAATGGTACTGTCAGTAGAAAAACAAAATGTCAGCAAACCATTCTTTGAACCTTACAAAGCACTCCATATGATAGGATTATTTAATATCAAGTTATTACCAAAGAAAAGTGAAGCTCAAATAAAACTAATTCATGATCAGACCCTACATGTGTGTAAGCTAAGATTGATATTTTCATATTTTGTGCTGTTGTACAGCACATCCTGTGATGTCATAGGGTAACTCATGTGCTGTACAGCACATCCTGTGATGTCATAGGGTAACTCATGTGTTGTACAGCACATCCTGTGATGTCATAGGGTAACTCATGTGTTGTACAGCACAATCTGTTATGTCATAGCCAGCTGGGTAACTCATGTGTTGGAAAGGGAAAGTAAAAATAATGTTTGATGTCCAGTGCAATTCTGTATAATTATGAAACAACTCCTACTGGTTTGCTAGAGGACTGGAAGCTAATCGAAGACAATTATATGCATGCCAATTGCAGGGTGCAAAATAGTGGTGTGCTAAGTGGTAGGCCAAATTGCGGAACTGGCACAAAAAAAATATTTGGATTGCCAAACAAAAAGAAAAAACTAGCAATCCTAATTTGCCAAAACAAAATTAATTCTGATTTTTTTTACTATTTCATATGATTGACTGAAAACAAGCGAAGATGTATTCCACGTGTATTCTTTAGGTCTGTCACTGTCCTTTGTGTGCATACATGAAACATAGTAGTTGCTGTGATATATTACACACATATATTAAGTTGTGATGCCTGTAGAAATTAGCAGAAAACATACAAGAGAGTTACAGTAAGTTTTTAGAAACCTCAATCTTGTTATTGTTAGGTACATATGTGAAGGGGTTTCTTCAAAATATCATGTCTAGAAACTTTTCAAATTTCTTACTTAGGATGTGCTGTTTTTAGAGGGTCCCCTATACCCTTTCTTATAACAGAATCACGCAAAAATATTTTGCCTTTTCACGCATCACGGGAAATTCGAAAATAGTCTTCACGTTCACGGGAAAAAGTAAGCAATCACGTTTCACGTAAAAAATAAATTGTGTTTCACGTTACTGAAAAAGAAAAATGTGATTCGCGGTTGATATACAAACGAACATTAAAATACTGTCAATACTCGCGTCAACACATTTACTTTCTATCTGCCAATTCGCCATTTTTTTACAATAAGCAGTCTATCTAACTCACAAAGTCTGCAGCGTCTTGATTCTGAGCGTTTGCCCAGCCACTTTACTTAGTAATTAAGGATTTGGTCTTTTTATTGTTCACATATTCAGATTCACAACTCGAAGGTTTTGGGGTCTACTCTAGCGATGATCAAGACAAATGCTAAATGTTTATGCTAGAGAGTTACAACAGGATAATCCGTTTATTCAGATCATGTTTAAGCTAGTTTCAACTTGTGGATCGATCTCCATGTACTTCATTGTACAGTTGGAGTTCATGGTCATTCATCACAAGTCTTACAAGCCATACTTCTGATTGACAGAGATGTTTCGTCCTGACCGAGTGGTTCTCAAAAACGACCAGTTCTGGTTTCTCAGTTGTTCATCAACATCAGCATCAGAATCGCTAGAACTACTTTGGCTGTTATATTCGTCAACCGGATCTTCCTCGTCATCACCAGCGCCATCAAACTTTACTTTCTCTCCAATTTGATACATATTTAACGGAAGTGTCCCTGACTTGGTGGTCTCTTGTCTAACAGTCCTGTTACGTACAGATCTGCCATTATCTCGGACCCATTCTCTCATGAAGTCCTGGTGCACATCGCTCATCGATACAGGTGTTAATGGTGGCAGTAATGTCCCAAAAACTTACAACATTTGTTGGTATGGGGTAGTACAACTTCTTGTTGGTGAAATAATAGACAGCCCATGTTGTTGTTCGCTTTAGGTCTTCTTTGACAGTGTTCCCAAATGACCGGGCATAATCAAGGACATGAGCTCCTGCTTCATGTTTGAGGTGATGTGATCACCAGCACACCCTCTTCAGACCTCCATGGCTTCAGATGACTTTTATTGATAAAAGACCAATAAAACTACAAAGCTGTTCCCCGCAGAAGTCGTTGGTTCACGAATCACGTTTATATCATTACATGTTTCACGGATCACGCAAAAGTCAAAAATCGAATTCACGCGGACGTAAAATTAGATTTATACCAAGAATCACGAATCACGGAAAAATAAAATTCTCAATCACGCGTCACGAGAAACTAAAACACCCCGTTCATGCGTCACGGAAAAAAGTATAGGGGACCCTCCTTCATCTATCAAATAAATTGAACACTGCTTGTATCACCTTTGTCTCATATCTCTAATCCCAAGTTAGATGCTTTTGATCAAATCGAGTTTCCTAACAAATAATTTAGAAAGGAAGTCTAAACTTGTCCTCACAACACCTCGATACTTTAAATGAATCATCAACTAGCACAAATGAATTTTCTTTAAAGTACCGTTAAAACAGAAGTACGCTTACAATGAAATGTTCACCATGAAAGGTCATCTTCCATAATGAATCCACTCACCTTGTTGTACTTACTCACGAACTCTGGAGAATTCTTGTCCACAAATAATACTTTAACGTGCACTAAGACTTCAACTGGTTTCTTTTGTTTTAAACTAGAAGCTGGTGGAATGTCCTCCTGAGATGTAACAGTACTTTCTGCAATAGTCGCGATAGCCGACATGGAAGGCGACTTACTGCTCTTGAAGAGAGGTCTAAGTGGAGACAATGTTCGGAAAGTGTCAGCTTTTGGTGAAGCTGGAAAGTAGAGTGGAAGCGAAGATGAAAGATTAGATGACAATCCACATTGTGAAACAGTAGGGCAGGATGAAGAGAGGGAGGGAGAAACGGACAATGATCTGTGCTTGAGATGTTCTCGTAACGGAACCGCCGATGCCATCAAATGTCGATAAAACGAGTTCGGTTCTTGCAAAAGATCTTCAACAAGAAGGCCCCCAAGAGTGATGTCAAAATGTGTCAGTGTTGGCTCCGAGTGATCGAAGGATAATGAGAAATCCTTGAACATTATGTCTACAATCTCGTGTTCCACACGATTAAATTCTCCACATAGTTTAATGCTGAAATGGGGTACCTCCAGGAAGGCTTTCACAGGCGTTTGTTCATTTTCCTTGTCTTCAATATCTTGTGACAGAACATTTCGCTTCTCCTGGCACACATTTGGCGCAGCGGTTTTCATTTCCCAATCTTCTTGTCTTGTAGGCTCAAAAGAAGCTTTCTTCACCGCAGTTACCTTCGCAAACGTTGCTTTTTCCTGTCCTAAAGACGTTGAGCTGCTAAAAGGAATGAACAGGAAATCTACGTTGTTTCTATTTAAGTATAGCTACAGCAATATTTGGGTCTTCAATATATGGTTGACAACGTATCTGCAGGTGTGCATAAGTATATCTTGGGTATGTTTCCTTTTGAATGTAAAAGGGGCAATTTTATACAAATGTTTCAGTAGGGTAACAACTGGAGACACTCTAACAGATTGTTCAGTTTTTCTATTAGGTTCTTTCAAAAAGCATTCCATATCATCATGATATCCTATTAACTGCAAACCCTTTTAAAACAAACGATTTAAACATAGAATCTTTCAGAACAAAATCTCAATCAGTTTGAACAATGCTTCGACCATCAACAGACAGAAGCTTGGTTAACTGGACATACTGTAAGTAGTTACAGTACCAGTGGTCTACATGTTACCAACTCTAGTACTGTAATTATTCCTCTCGTCCTACCTTACAGGATGGGATTGTTGGACTTCAAAACTGCTTGTACCAAAGCTGTCTGGTTTGGTTTGCGTGGTGGCACTCATCTTTTGATCCGTGTGACCCGTCAAACTGTCAATTGTAGCAAACAAATGATTGTATGTTTGTGTTGATAGCTCCAGCATCAGGGGACTGACAACCTTTCCCGTTAATTGAATTGTTGGTTTACCAATATTTATTGTTTCTAACCGAGGGGTTACCTCCGACCTTCTGTCAACAATCAGCTGAAAAGCAGTCTCCCGTAGGATTGGATCACCTGTTCTTGGCTTACGTGTTATTTCATCCGTTAGTGAATCGGTTAACGACTGGCCAAGTGAAATCTTGGTAGTTTCCTCGGAGGAAAGTGTTAGGCAATTCAAACTCATGTCTTTAATTTCCACAAAGACTCGGTCAACGTCATGCTCCTTAACTGTTACGACACCATTGTCATCACTCTCCTCAACAACTTCTGTCAAGTGTGTGTTCTTGATAGTCATTTGCCCTAAACAAGCCACAAGCATTTCCGCACTAGTTGAAGTTCTTGGTAAGCTGACAATTGGGGATTCGACAATAATGCAAGCATAAACACGCCTTCCCTCGGGTTGCTGGAAGAGACCATCCTCACAATCGCCAACAAGAAGCATATCATTGTTGTGATCATCACTAACAAAACTATGACGACGACTACCAAAATCTGTTGGAGCTGTTGCAACAAATGAAGAAGACCAATAATCGAGGCCGTCAGCAAGAGCTCTCTTCTTACTCACTAGGCCCATTGCAACACTGGTTGCAGCGTCTCGAAGTGTCTCCCCAACTTCTCGTGCATAGTCAACAAAGTCACCAGCACAAATTGCAATTTCCGAAAGAAACCGATTGGTATGCACATACTGTGCAGACGCCATGTGGATTTTGATTTGGACATTCCTTGAAATCTTACTTGCCTCAATATCTAATCCACTAACTGTCTCAACAATAACTCGCTGACTACTCGTCCCTTTCTTTGGGTTAACAAGAGTGAATGAGAAGGCCCGTTCATCGGCCCTTCCATCTTCATTGTCTTCAGGAAGGGTCCACAGTTCTGAAACTTCTTCATTGGAAAGGTCCCTATCAGAAGGGCGCCCGCAGATATAAACACACTTATGAAGAGACCCTTCGGGGGTTAGGTCCCCAACACGTAATCCTCCAAGAGCCCCATCTATAAATAGCTCATCTCCGAATGTAGCCTGTACACTAAGATCGCTTATTGTGACATCAGCCACCTTTCGACAAACTTTCCTCTCATTGATCTTTACTGTTCTTACGAGTAGCACATCAATACGATGAACTGTGGCTGTCATCTCAAGGGCATCTGTGGCTGTGTCCTGTTATTGCAATGTTTGGTCAATTAGTTGAACATACATGTATATACTCTAAGTAAATAGTTAAAAAAAAACTATAGACTGCGTCGGCGGGTCGGTAAACCGTATGATAAAATCAACCGAGGGTTGACGAATAAAATTTCCGCGCCATGAATTTGGAAGAAAGCTGACCTTTTGAGTGCAAGCCCTTCGTCGGAGCATCACCACGAAGGGCTTGCCCTCGAAACGTCAGCAATCTTTCAAATTCACGGCGTGGAAAATTGTTTTCGTCAACCCTCGGTTGATTTTATTATACATGATATAGATCGATTCTAGAGCATAAGCCAACTGTTTTTAAATGTCTGTACGATACTTGAAAGACTGCCCTTTTTGTTTTCATACTTGTTTCTTTCTCTTCCAATTACTTTATCTGATCTCCTTCTAGCTTTCTCATATTTAGGCTTTCCTTTTTTCCTTCAGGAATCTTTTTCTCAGCAAACAAGCGTCTTGGGGTAATATTCACTATGATACTACATCCAACCTACAAAAGGGCAGATCATAAAGAAAGTGCATAGAACTCACTAAAATGCGTGCGTAACGTTTAAGATGACACCACGTGTGCCTCAACGTTCAGATTAGGAAGTAAAAGAATCACTATTACTCAAAAAAAGGAATATATTGACTTTATAGAATTTATTAAAAGGAACCATTTCTTGTACATATGATTTCATAGCACCATACATTTCCTATTGAATGTAGTCAATTGGCTAGTAATTTCGTAGTCATCACAGCAAAATCCATTCAAACACAGTGATTAGTGTATACTAACCGTTTCTTGTGTAGAATTAACAGTAGTCGGATCTTCTACTGCTTGCTGTAAACTTCCAGAAACAGAATCAAGACTTGGTGCAAAGGCTTCATTGAAAAATGTCATCAGAGAAACGAGAGTTTCTTGGTTTGCTGCAACAAAATTAAGAAAAAGGGGGTTTGCTTCGCACGTTCCAACATTTATTAGAAAATATTTAACATCCAAATAAAGTTCAAATACAACTGCTAAAATCTAATATCTACTTCTGAAAATCGAATTAACAGGAAACAAATTAAATATTAATAACTCTTATGCTCTTAATAAACACTATTGATTGCGTTGTTGGGCAGGTAAAACGTACGGTATTATAAAATCAACCAAGGGTTGCTAAATCAATTTTCCGCGCCGTAGTATGGAAAGAATGCTGAAGTTTTGACCGCTAGCGCTTCGTTGGAATATCATAAAGAATTGCAGTCATAAAAGCCCGATTACAAAATTTTCCTGAAGTTGACACAAAAAATATGCCTTCTCTAAGACAAATCAAGCTTTCGACAATTCAGTGACCCTTAAAAAACTGTCTTTCACTGGTACATTCTTAACCGTAGAAATTGAACTGCTTTTTCGATATGACTTTCGAGAAAATATTGCTCCAACCTGAGCTCGTGACTGGTCGACTACAAAGCAAGGTATATGTCTTAAACGTCAGGGTAGCCAATGAGGTTCGTTTTGAGTAAAGCCAAACCTGTGACATGGAGTGAGTTGAACTGCAAGGATGCTATCTTCAGAGACCCGCCACCAACAGCTGATGGACTGTCTGGTTTTAGTTGCTGGTATTCAAACAGAATAAGGTCTTCACCCTCCATTGTACTCATCGAATCACCAATTAGGGTAGACTCCTGATCGGTGTTGAGATCTTCTCTTGGATTCTTAAGTGAGGTGTTCGAGCCAGGAAATCTCATTATCTCGGCCATAGCTGTAAAGGCACTCGTCACTGCCTCAGTGAAGGTACTCTCACCTGGAAAACAGTCCAAAATGTTTGAATCTTACTATAGACGTTTATAAATCTCATCTTGTTTCTCTTAGAAAGGATCGTTACCTTGTTTCTCTTGTTATCTTCCCTAACGATATTATTCCTCATTGTCAAGCAATCGATTAAACTAAATAAATGTTACCAAAACCTTGACCCAATGACATTTCAGAATGGCATTTCAGGATGACCTTAACAGCAATGTCCACACGTGATATGAACTGAATATTAATATTGGGCATTTAATTGCACGTACTTTAGTTACGTTTTGTGTTTTGTAGTTTGTCTGTTCACTTGTAATGTAAGGGTATACCTTTGCTGGGGGTTTCGAAGACACTGTCGGACTTTGGTCTGTCGTAGGATGAAAGCAACAGTTCATATTCTGGTCCATAGCTCTGCAGTGCGTCGACAAGTCTCAAACCATGCACGCCAAGTGACACACTCAGGTCGTATGGCCTCTTCACGTAGTTGGATTTTACCCCTAGCACTTGTAACTCAGCGATAAGGCAACCTGGAGGTAAAAGATCTTCTCACTCAAACAGATGTGCTATTTTAAAGTATAATGCGGAAGTGTCTTCCTCCCCATAAGTAAATGAATAGAGGATATTACATGGTGGCGCGAAGATATGAAATTTATCTTCGAACTAGTAAAGATATGAAAAAAATATGCTACTCAGGTCCTGGATGTAGTTCGTATCAAAAATACGACTGGCGTATTTCCCAATAAAACACTACTGTCTACATAATAAATAAATTATTCTTACTAAACTGTCAAAAAAATCACAATAGAACGCGTAGCAATTATGAGAGATTATTTGAAGCATATCACTAATTACATGTTTCTCTTGTAGATAATCCTATGAGCAATAAAAATACGGAATGCATAATGCAAATTCATCAATCAGATGTCGCTAGTTTTGGTGATGGGCGATGTTCATAATCGATTTTCTCTCATCAAATTCTATATGTATTATTAAAGGATATCTATACGACTTTCTTCTGCAATTTGGTATCTATTTGCACTCGTGTGTTTGTTGATACTTTTACAAAACCCATGCACTTGTGCAAATAAATACGGAGGTCGCATGATTCCTACAAGTAACAAAGAGTATTGATAGTAATTCTACGAGACTTGCAGCTAATATCCTTAAACTTTCGCTCCACAAAAAGAAAACCACAAACTCAGAAAGTCGTAAGATCCAAAAAACAAATAAAGTGTTCATTTGTGTAACCAGCATGTAATCTTCAAGGGAGCGTATATCAAGAGTGCTGATTTGAGGAAGTCCCCGAAAGTACTGCGCTCCCTGTGTGGTGTCTCTATCCACGGAATGAGATAACAATGACAAATACACTAACCTCTCGCATGAACTCCCAGAGATACCTTATCCACACTGAATTGTACAAGCACCAGTCTGGACTCCTCCATCAACTCTCGGGTCTTGTCTTGAAGACTAGAGTCCATCTGCTTTTTGTCTGAGATGCTACAAACAAGTAAAATACCAGATGTGTGAGTTCAAGTTCAAGTTCAGCAGTGATCCCTTCAATAATCTTCTACCATTAAAATAGACCTTTTGGAAGACTCAAATAATGACCTCGATTATAAGGAGTAAATTGATTGCAAGGAGAGCAAATAATTATGGGAGTGCTATGTTTTGAGCATTATGTCCATATTCAAGGTGAACAAATAATGCAGAGCTTCCCCTCTCCTTCTCATCAATTAGTGTCTATGCATGAAGGGTACCATGCAAGGCTATCCTGGAACCAATGAGCATGCGTGTTCCAGATTACCAAACTAACTTTCAATTACTAATTACCTGGAAATTGGTGGTTCGTCATCCAGATTTATGTTACTGGTGTACATACTGTAGTAGAGGTCGTCCATGCTTTCCTCAACATCACCTGGTATGCAATAACAAAACATTTTCCTTACAGTATAGTTTTGTTGTAATTATTGAATGTTATTATTCTGCTCTTCTGGCATGGCTGGGAGCTCATCTGCATGTCTACTCATGCCTTAACCTTTCTCTTGTTTTGATCACTAATCTTCAATTTAATCTTTAATAGCAAAGCGCACAGTTACTATTTGTAGACTAGAACAAGACAAAGACTCTACGAGTTGAGTTTAGAGGGATTCATAAAGACGCATTTTATACTGTTAAAAATGCAAGAATAATTAAACATGGCTACTGACATCATATGTGCGCTTCTCTATTGGGATAATTGCCTTCAGTAGAAATCTAGTCACTACCTTATGCAAATGCTTTCATTTGATTGGCTCTTTACTCATGGTTTATCATGCAATAGAACCCCTCCGTGACACATTCCCCTCTGACATCCAAGATGGAGTCGGTTTACCGTTGTAGCGATGTTTGCGAGCCTTCTTTCGAAATATGGCATCAAACATGGTGTGACCAATGTTTAACTTGAAGCATGACTAAATTTTACTTTGCTTTGCACTTAAGCGTGAGTTTCCTGTATGCACGAAAAACACAAACTGAAACTCGACTAACTTTTTTTACACAAGTTTCAATTTTCGAATTACATAGGATGTTTCTTAATATCTAGAGACTTCTACTAAAACAATTAGAACATTCACTCTCAATTTGTATCGGCAGTTTGATAGTTCATTTGGCGTGCAGCCAAGGTCATATTCTAATTGTTAATTAGAAAGCTAGTATGGTAATGGCGGTCAGTCATTGCAGGTGAGTTACAGTGTAATGAAAATATGAATGTTAGGACTGATTTACAATGTAGAGAATAATGGTAATGTAGTGCTACGAGCTTAGTAACAACAAAGGTATACATGTTACAAGGTTATGCTTTCCCTCTCGAGTCACTCGATTTGTCTTCACTAGTTTCGAAATAAGTATTGATCAACATATTCATTGTTATCATAATTATCATCAATATAATCACCTTCAATATCAATACTATCATCACAACCGTCATTTACTAAACCAACCATGACTTACCTTCCTCTACTGGTGGCAGTGGTGTGGAACTTGCGAGCATTCTGGAGCTTACTGTCTGAAGAGGAGGCTCTTGCTTGGGTCCGGTCAGCTGGTTTACACAGCTTACCAGTGCTTGTAGCTGTAAGAGTGAAAACCATTTTCTAAGTCGCCGAGTTTCGTATTTACAAGTATTTACGTTAGAGAAAGCAGACCCACGCCAAAGCACTGAAGCTATCACAATTTTGCAATTCATAGAAGGCCTTGCACGGGAGTTTGAAATCAGAATGTTATTGTCTTTTAACGAATGTGCACACTTCTGAACAACTGAAACTTGTCCCAACGATTATAACAACTCTTTACTGATGTCTACCAGTGTTCTAGCAAGGTCGGGAAAACGGAAGGGCGTTCTAATTTGCATATACTAAGTATTCATATTATGAATTTCAGCTATCTGTTATGTGATTGGCTATGAGAGACACTGGTGTTATAGCAACAAAGCAAACGACCGCTGACTACATTTTGTTCCTCCAAACCATTCAAAAGTTCGAAACATCGAACAAAATGTTCGAACGAACGTTTCCTCCTGGCCGGAGTTTAAAGATAAAATTAATCACTCGGAAAACAGCAGGGAGGAAGCGGAAACGGCAGGGCGTTAGAAAAAACGGCAGGGATCTGGGAAAACGACAGGGAGGAGCGCCCTGTCGTTTTGAGCGAGCTAGAACGCTGGTCTACGGATTGTAATAACTACTTATTAACCGAGAGTGAGGTCTTTACGGGAAATATCAAAATGAGGCCTTGCTGTATTGACCGAACGACAGCGAGGTCAATGCGTCGAGGATGAAGTTTGATATTTTTCGTAAAGACTGAACGTTCGAGGTTAATAAGTATTTTATTATATGGCCTTTGTCTGAAAACACTGTGCATTCTTTACTTTACACATTCGGGTATGCACGCGCGGCGTAGGTCATTAACAATAATCCGCAATGCCCGTGAGCATTACGGGAAATACAGACCTATCAAGAACCAATCAGAGTGCACTTACTATCATGGCCATATAATTGCGTTCGACGAAGGAGAACGCTTCCTATATGGGTTGCCTGTGCAAAATATAGCTGCTTGAAATGGATGGACCCACCGGATATCCGGTTTGGGCAAGATTGTCCCTTTTTTCGCCATTTTGTCATGCGCACTGTCCGAGTTCAACTTTTGACTTCCGGTTTTTTGCCCATTCGTCATGCGCATTGAGTTCAATTAACTCACGCCACCAGCTGA
>JANSTR010020233.1:0-13728 GCA_025434805.1 Antipathozoanthus remengesaui | reverse complement strand
GTGGGGGTGATGCTGGTGCTCATCGGGAGTGATGCTGGTGCTCACCATTAGTTTAATAGCACTGTCCACAACTGCTAAAAATAGATAATGTAAAGCATCTTTATCATAAGAATATTGTACAGGAGATATTTTTCTACTTGCTCCTTCAGAATTTTTGTTAACCAGCATTGGTGAACCAACATGTTACTAGTACTTTCTTTGATTGACGTCTCAATTTCTGCTCGTGGAGCACACTAGAAATGGATTTCAGACCAACGCTTTAAATTTTTTTTAGTTTTTGCAAAACATCCTTACCGTATATATTCGAATAAGCAAGCCTTTCGAATAAAAAGACCACAACCTCCTGGAATAAGCACCCCCTCCTAGAAAAATGTACTAGAATCTCTTGCGTTTTATTTGAACTGAAATGAGAACTGGCTTATATTTATGTTAAAACTGGAATTTTTCTCGAAACTTCGACTTCTTTAATTCTCAAAATATTTTGTTGGACAGTATCGTTGGCCTGAAATCCATTTCTAGTGTGCTCCACGAGCAGAAATTGAGACGTCAATCAAAGAAAGTGCTAGTAACATGTGGGTTTACCAATGCTGGTTAACAAAAATTCTGAAGGATCAAGTAACGCCTCATGATAGGCCGCATTTTAATAGTAAGAGTACATCGTTTGTTCGATAGTGTTCGTTCAATTAAGAGAATGCAGCGTACAATATCCGGGCCGTAAGAAGCAGGGGACAAGGAGGGCAATTGCTCACCCCCCACCCCTCCCCCAAGCAAAAACGATAAGGGTAAATAAATATAAAACAAAATGCTAGACGAGAGCATATCTCCATGCACCCTCAACTTAACAAGCTTGCTCCCCTGCCCTCCCCTCCCCTGACCGAAATTGCTTCCTACGAACTTGAATTTTAACGTGTGTCACCAACATCTAAGGTAAGTTGAGAAGTCCTGGGAACGAAGATTGTACACGCAGTTAGAATAACTGCCATTGTCATTGTTGACAACTATTTATCTGATCTCCCGTGTGAGGAAAGGCTGTCTAGAGCATCACCGGTTATCGATAACTAATCCCCTTCTGTGGAGGCCCTAAGCCAACATTCCATACACACAAGAATAACCAGAACAACTCACTTCGTTTTATTGAAACGTTGACGACGCTAAAAATAGTATTATTATACCTCAGTGATAAACTACCAATCATATCTCTGCATTGCAGTCACGTGCCGATCCCATATTTGACGATATTGGATAGCATCATATCGGACAGTAAACTACTGGACTGTTTGCACGTGATCTAGTGTTGGGGATATGGCGTAACGGTTTCTCAATCATTTGCCGTTCACGTGATGTAATTTTACTATCACTTTTGTAATGGCAGTGTTTGTAGTGACCTTCGTCCTTCAACTGAATCATGGCCAACTTAGCATCGAAGTCAAAGTCAGTGAACCAAAGTCATTGTTTGTATTTCTTCGGTATAATAAAATACTTGATTGGATTCATCCTCGCCCAATATGGAAAGATATTTAAGTCTCGACTTGTAATATTAGGCTCGACCTTCGGTCTCGCCCATTATTGAAGTCTCGACTTAAATATCTTTGCATATTGGGCTTGGACGAATTCAATAAGTGTATAACATTGAGGTCGTACAAATCTTTGGAGACATATCCCATCTTTTTCCTTTGTTTATGGGTATTCTTGAAACCGATTTAATTTTCAGTTTTCTACAACTTGGTCTTTGCCGATTGTGCTAGCATAATTTTTGGCATAATTTGGAAATCAAGCATAACTTTTAGATTTTTTCCAAATGTAGCAATGTAGCTATCTGGCATTGTTTTACTTTTGCAAAAAAGAAGCCGTAACTAAAATAACCTCGTTTTAAAAATAATTGTTTTACTGATTCTGTTGAGACTGTTTCTACAACCTTTGTTGTCTGTTTGATCTAGGCTGCCTGTGGTCAGAGCGATGTTTCTTGGTCTAAAGACTCAGGCCCCGCCCATACGGCTCGGTAGTGAGCTGAGTGGCCTCTAATTAAGATCTAAGATGACTACCTTGTTACCGAGCGTCAAACTCTCAGGAGCGTTTATCGAAAGCGACAAAAGGCAAATATAGCGAAGGAGGTACCTCAGATACAAAAAATATTCTTTTATGAGGGAATAAAACAGTTCCTAGAGGATGCATTCGTTGTTTTTTAATGCTTATAAGTAGCCTTTAAGCGTGAAAAAAATATTTAAAAATCATATCTCAAACAAGGTGAACTTACAAAAAATTTCGTGAAAAGTCTAAAATATATATAAAACAAGGACAGCGCTTTGCCGATTGAGAACAGAGCATATACCCTTTACAGGTTGTAGATTGGCTCTGTTGTGTCGTTATTTTGGTTCAAAAACCAAGTAGCATAGTTTTGATGATAGAAAGCACAATTAGAAAAAAACCAGCATAATTTCAGCATACTTTCTTAAAAATTCTTAAGCATTGCTAGAAGCATAATATACCATTTTACTAGCACGATCGACAAAAGCCTATCTACAACAGTTTCAGTAAGTAAGGGGGCTTCCTAAAATTGATTTGGCACCGTTTAACGTCTATTGGACTTTAAGGGCTTACCCCCTCCCCCCTCCTTAACGTCCACTGTTGTTTAAAACTTGCGTCCAATGGACGTTAACGTACTTAACATCCACTGGCAACCCCTGGAACCCCCCCCCCCTGACGTCCAATGGACGTTAAGCGGTGCCGAATCAATTTTAGGACGCCCTCTAACATGTCCCGAAGTCGGCTAAATTGCTGTGCTGCGTAATATTAAGTGCACTTAAGTTGTTATCGGCTTTAAGTTCAATATTTTACGAGGTAGGAAGTTAGTGGGTAAATGGGTAAGAAGTAAGTAATAAAAGAGTACAAGTAAACAAGAAAGAAGGTGCGTATGTTAGTAAGTAAACAAATAAAAATGCACAGTAAAGAAGATAACGAAGTGGTTAAGCGTACATGTGAGTAATGATATGACCATTATGCAAATGCAAAAGCCCATAATAAGCTTTCATATGGCGAGCAGCGACCGACTACCATTTGGCTGCAAAAATATTTTTCTGCACTAATATCTCCGCATTTATGAAGTATAAATATAATTAGTTTTGGCGTTTCCTTTGCGTTCTTTTTAATTACAACAAAACTCTGTTATAATAGTCTACTATAATTCGCGAGAGAGATGTGCGCAATTTTCTTGTAGTGCCCAGCGTTCAGTTAATACGGCTTTATGCTCACCTGCCGAGCAGGCGTGGCAGCTAAGCGGACAGTTTCTGTACATAAAATTCATCCAGGTTATTCGCGAGCAATAATCTAATTTGGACCAGCGGACGCAGGACTTCGTTTTGTCAGAACATTGCTTGATATCGACTTCTACCGCCGCCTGCCCTGTGCAAAAAGAGCACGTAAGGTTTATCCACGTATTAACAGGCGTAAATTCCTTCTAAGGGCACAGTGAATGAATTGGGAGCTTAATTTGCATCTGAAAGTTTTACTATCTCAAGTCTGTAACAGCGACTGACTTACTTTTTAAAGAACTCGTTGCTGGTGATTAACAGAGGGTATTCGACAGGGACGGATCTAGGGTGAGCATCTTAGCTTCCGCCTAAACTCCCTACTTTATTTAGATATAATTTATTATTGACACTCAAAAATTACACACGTCGCTATATATGTTTTTGTACCACATAGATATTTGCTAATGTATGTCAAAGGCAACTCCATTAAACAACAGCAGAAGGAGAAAAAATGATAGATTACGTGTATATCCTTCAATTCTGTTGAAAATAAACACTGTTGCCAAGAAGCATCTGACGATTACTTTACAGCAGTAGTATGTCTCAATCTAGCAGAAGAAAGGAATTTTAGAAATTTCCTTCTCAGATTTCTCTTTCTGGACAGTATAGTGGAAATATCATGTTTAACAACATAACAAAGAGTGAGAACTGAGCTAGCAAAGTCGACTAAGACCAAAAATTAAATATTCTAAGATGCATATAACTATGTGCGCTTCGGATAATTTTATGGATTCCTGAAACGCTTGGATATTCCACGACATGCATGGAATGGAGAATCTTGTAAGGGCAATGGAAATGCCTTATTTCACAGCTTCTTCCCTATTTACTTGCGTGTTCAACTTCCTGCACAAACAAAATGCAAGCTTGATCTTTCTGTTAGTAAGGCGGAGTCCTACAAGCACAGTTAGCAGAGCGCCTACCCGGTGTATGGAAGAACATGGATTCAATTTCAGTGAGCGACTCAGATTTTTCTGGATATCCGTCAAAGCATTTGCACGGTGTAACAAATCAGACTCAATTACAACTATTTCACCTGTGCATTTCAACTTGCAATCCTTATATTTACATAACAGCATATGCGACTCGGCGAACCAGCAGTTGCAGGGGACAGTCCACATGCCATCTATATGAACCCGATTAATGGACTCGCTCACGTATGGGTCTTCATAGCTTAGTGATTAGAGCGTCCATCCAGTTCCCCGAAGGACATGCGTTCAATTCCCGTTAGAGACTCAGATTGTTTCTGAAAATCCTTAATATATTATTGCATAGTATAAAAAAAGTTACACTCAAGGATCAGGATTATTGTCTGACATTCATTTCCAAAATTCTCAGTGAAAACAGTTCACTATGTGATATCAAACACCAGGCATATATATTACCAGAAGCTCATAAGACTAGTCTTATGAGCTTCTAATGTTACCTGCATCTTTTTCCGAAAGTTAAATAAATCTGAATCTTGGATAAAAGTTCATAATGCGTCTCGGGTACATAATCATTGTTGGAAGCTAGTCAAAATCGCTTCTTACCTTGATCGTTTGACTCACAAATTTTACAGCTTTTCTTGCACATATTCATCATGTATAGGGAGGCTGAATGGCATCTGCCTCTCTTGGCCCATCGAGCGCACTTCTTTTTCTTATCTTCACACGGAGGCTCTGCATTCAAACACAAACTATAATAAATGACAGAAAGCCAAAGAGCATAGTAGATCATCAGAGGGTCCACCATACAATCATAGGTCCCACTGATTCGAATTTTGATTCTTTTTTCAAACTGAAAACGAGTAAAATATGATAAATGACAGGGAACTAAAGGACAAAGTAGATCATCAGAGGGTCCACCATAGAAATATAAGTCCTAATGATTCGAATTGTGATTCTTTATTCAAATTGAAAACGAACAAAATATGTTGATCATCAGAAGGTCCACCATACAATCATAGGTCTCAATTCTTTTTCATATTTTAAACGAGCAAAATATGATAAATGACAGGAAACTAAAGAGCAATGTAGAATCATAGGTCTCAGTGATTCGAATTTTGGTCTCAATTGAAAACGAGCGAAATATGATAAACGACTGGATTCTAAAAGGCAAAATAGATTTTAATAAAGTTCATCATAGAATCATAGATCCCAATGATTCAAGTTTTGCTTTTTTATTCAAATTAAAAAGCAAAAATGTAACGCTCCCCTTTATAACGCGTTCCGCGTGGAAAAGACGGAGCAGCAAATATGGTCATTGTTAGGAGATTCAGAGAGATTGGAAAAAGCACTAAGCAAGTTTATGATATTATTTTTAAATTTAAAATAGGTGTAGAAAATTTTATTATCTATCATAGCACGACTTCTAATTTCTAATAGTGGAGTAATTTTTCAAATTTATGCTGGCGGGTGGAAGGCGATTCAAATGTGGTTTTTAAATGTGGGTAGTCCGAAATCTGTAAGGTAGCGCCCTAAACAAATTATTATAATAAAAATAAACAGCGTATATTTGTTAATTTGAATTTCGTGTTTCAGATTAAACCTTGGTTCTTCAATTTAAATGTGTTCTGCAAAGCCTTGAAAATAATAACCTACCTGGTTTGGGAGCTTGTTCGGTACAAAATTTACAAGTTCTCTTGCAGTTTTCCGCCATGTATTTGGCCTTGTGACGGCAATAGCCCTTGTTCGCCCAAATATCACACGACACATCATTGTCCACACACGCACTTGACGCTAAAAAGTTAAATAATAGCTATTTTAAAGTATCTCCAAAAAGGACTTTAGAGAAGTCAAAACGTTCTTTCTTGTTGTTATACTTTATTTAGAACATTAGCTAGCAGGTTTTAGTGATTTGAGTAAGACAATATTAATTTTGTACTGTGGAGGTTACATGTACTCTGCACAGTAAAAAGCAAGTCAGTCATCATTCGCGTTTTATGAGTTTATGACAAAAAGGGAAAAAATATTAAATCTTTAATTTCTCTATTAATCGTTTAATCAACTTGACAAGAAATTGTTTCTCAAGTATAATTGCTAAAACACAAGTGATTACTAATGAATAAGGTGAACAATGAACAGTATTGGTGATAATGATAATATTAGTGCATTCATATAGCACGAATTTCATCTGAACATTTCAAAGCGCTTTACAATCATCATAGTTCATTTAACAGTACTGGGTAGATTACAGCCCACTAACACTAAGATGACTACCCTTCTCCTCCGACAATGATCGAGAGACTAGACCAACGGGTTAACGTCCCTATACCTGGACAATTGTTGAAAAAGGAGATAGCACAAAGTTCAATCCCCAACCAGGCCGGGGAGTGAACCCGTGAATTCCTGGTTCGCACTAAGTAACCTTACTAACTTCGCGCACATTGGCCAAGACAAAGAAAATAATAATTTGGAACCTATTAATACATGCTAGGAATCTACCATTTATTTATTGCTTTTTACCACTCCAAGGTGGACGGGTCTCACAACCCAACTTGTGAAAGGTCTCCGAGGGCCTATGGTTTAACGTCCTCATCCGAGAAGACGCGAAGGTCTAACCATTTGCAGATGTTAGAGCAAAGGCAGTACCTTCTCCTCAGTTATTTTAAGACCCTGAGTGTTGGTCCGGCCGGGAATCGAACCCGAGCCTCCCGCACTGCAGACTGGCGCTTTACCAACAAAGAACAAAATTAGTTAACTATGATAATAAATTGGTCAAAAAGCTAACATGTTTTGAGGTCTTAATATTGGGATTATTTCGATCCAAACTCTATGGATATATCTGCATTTTAGTAGCATATTTATTTATTTAAGTTGTTGGTAAACATACCTATATGTCTGGACGCTCTTACTGTACACAGATCACAGCTCTTTCGGCAATAGATGTTCATAAAGTCCTGCTTGTTCTCACAGTATCCAAGGCGAGACCAACCAAAACATGCCCTGTACAGGTCTTTGCAGGGAAGATCTTTTATTGGTGGCAATGGTTTGTAGTATACTCCCTCTACGTAATGAAAGGAGAATTAAATAGGAATTATTAGAAGCACTGGGCATTGAGACGAACATTAGGAGCACTATGTAATGTGACTAGACTAACGTAACGAGCCAATCGGCTGTCTGATATACTATACAGTTAATGACTGCTCATGAGGGAAACAAAACAGATGTTTCCCTCATGAGCAGTCATTAAATGTCAATGAATCTCGATGTTTCCCCAAGACAAAGTCGAGGGAAACATCGAAATTCGAGAGAAACAAAACAGATGTTTCCCGAGGGAGCAGTCATTAAGTGTTTTGTTATATAGCATAAACAATATAAACAACAATGGTTGACACAAAACAAATTTTCCCGCTCTCAAACGTGACGGCGCGACAGCAATGTTCACCGGCTGGTCAGCAATTTTCAAAATGTTGACACCCCGGGTAACATTTGATTTGAACTCATCCACGTGACCTCGATTTAGCCAATGAGAGCGCGAATTCGAGTCTAAAACACATTAGCTATATAACAATGATGTTTGTTATATTTGTTGTCCAAACTCTAAATAGAAGACCTTATACTATAAGTTTGCAGTTCGTGGGGGATATACTATCGATGTCATAGTTTGTTATATTTTAGTGCAAATTCTCAACAGAAGACCTAAAGTTTGAGTATGGGCCTTGGACGAAGTCATAATGCTGTTTTCTAGAATGTGGATGAATGTTTAAATAAATCTATAGTAGGACGAGTGGTAATACTCTTTAAAAACAAATTACAGCTGCATTGTGGGATTACACGACATCAAAACACTCTTTTACAATAGATGACATTTTGGTGAAATACGGATAGTGAAACTAATACGAAACGAATTCGGATATTTCTTATCTGAACAGAATAATTTTTTTACATCATTTATAATGTCAAAAGGCAACAACAATCAATAAAAGCATGCATCGCGTTTACTGCCGTGTACAACAAATGAACAAATGGATAGATGAATGAACAAATTAAATGAATAAATGACTTAACAGACAAACAAGCGAGCGAGCGAGTGATGAATAAAAATTTGAATGAATAAATAAGAGATGAATGAATTAAAATTATCTAGTGAGGGTCATATTAAACTTAGAAAGACATTCTCTCTTGAATCTCCAATCTAAATGTATTAGTTCCAAAATATTTGCAAGCTCTAAAATAAATGTAATCAACACAGTTCAACTTACTGTTGAAACACAAATTGCACGTTTTAGCACACATCATCTTCATCACTTTGTATGTTTTGGGCGACTTTGATGTGCAGTGTCCTTGTAATTTCATGCTTCGACAACGATACTTCTCCCTGTCTCGACAGGAATCTTTAAAACAAGAAGCAAGTTATACCTCGTTGGTTCACCAACTGACACCAAATTTGTCAACCACGTTCCAGCTAACGAGTCTAACTAAGCCTCGTTGGTTTCATGACTAACCTCTCATTTGTCAACCAAGTTCTAGCAAACAGTTTTTGTTAAACCTCGTTGGTTCGCTAACTCACCTTTCTCTTGATCACGTTCTAGCGAAGAAATGCAGTTGGTTCGTTTGTACCACAACAGGCCATCAACCAGTGCAAATGTATGATATAGTTATAACTATGTATTGATCACCTGTGCCAGTAGACGACAAATGCTTGTTACCCACTTCGACAGGGAGACATTTGAGTTGGCCTTCTCTCGTTGGATTAGCCAATAAAAACGTGCGTTGGATCCGCTCAAATAATATTAGATAACCGTACTACAAATTACCAATTATGATTGACCACCGTGTATCGCCGAAATATCACTAAACAATAAAATTTATACGTCACAGTTTAAAATATAGCCCTCTCTTAATCTATATGTGTATGCAATGGCACCACTGGTTGTAATATCGGAAGTACATCACCATGATTCTCCATTAGCTGCCATATAGACTATCCAACTGTGTTGTACCTGCTGCCAAAACACGAAGTTTAGCCTACAAGTTCTATCAATCTGTTTGCAGTTTGGATGTGCACGGTAGCCACCATAGCCATACCTGTTGTACGCATTGAATGACCACATATTGCCATAACGTATCACTCACTCATTGGATTCGTCCAAGCCCAATATGGAAAGATATTTAAGTCAAGACTTCAAGTCGAGACTTAAATATCTTTCAATATTGGGCGAGGATGAATCCAATAAGTGGTATATTGCACTTAAGAAAATTACAAACGCTAACTTTGGTTCACTGACTTTGACTTTCGTTTCATAAAAAGATGTCAAGTTGGCCATGATTCAGTCGAAGAACAAAGGTCACTACAAACACTGCTAGTACAAAAGTGATAGTAAAATTACATCACATGAACAGCAAATGCTTGAGAAACCGTCACGCCAATCCCCAAACTAGATCATGTGCAAACAGTCAAATAGTTTGCTGTCCAATATGATGCTGTTCAATATCGTCAAATATTGGATCAGAACATGACTGCAATGCAGACATATGATTGGTAGTTTATCACTGTGGTGTAATAATACCTGGAGTGCACACTCCGCAGCTCAATCGACAGGCACCCTCGATTTGCCTGTAGTATGGGTGAGAACAGTAGCCCCATTTGTAGTACGTTTTACACCTTGGGACAACATCGACGCACATCTTACGTAGGTCTGTGGACCAGAAAACAGAAGCTCTTAGTAAAGACTTTAGAACTAGTGTATATTGCACAAGTAGAGTACCTAGCAAAGACTGACTCGAATGTAGAATGATTAGATGGATGCCAGGATAAATAAATGAATAATAAGAAGGAAATGACAAAGGGCTAAATAACTGAAATGGAAAATTGAGACACAGACAAAGAGACAGGCAGTAAATGAAGCCAACGGACAGACAGACAGCTGGACAGAGCAGGATAGGAAATGTATACAAGATCCGCACAGGTAATCTAGCAGACAGGAAACACAGCACAAAAATCAGAATGACAACGGAGATAGACATACAATCAGTGAACTGGTAAAGAAGACGACTGTGCGCTTACTAAGTGGGCACCGATTGCAGCTTTTCTTGCATTGCACGAACATGATATCAGGTCTGGTTTTACAGAAGCCCATTTTCGCCCAACCTCTGCAGCTTTTCAGTTTATCGTGGCATCTCTTCCATTTCCTTCTTGGCCTGCTAGGTTTTCTGGGTTTATAACGTTTGTTAGTTTTAACTTTATTCTTGCTTCGTTTGTCATCCTTCTTGGTCTTCTCTTCAACAACATTCTTCTGTTCCTGTCTTCTTCCGTGAGATTTCTCTTCGAAGAAAACAATACCGAATTAATACATGATGCACTCTATACAGATTGTTAATATACGTCACATTGCCTGGATATCTATTATAAATATATTCGAACTTATAATTCTGCAATAATTTTCATACTGAAAACACGCAGTACTAATGGTCAGAATCGATCACGTGATGCAGGGCCAATATCTGTAACCGCTGATCAGCAATTAAAATTATTTTGTTTTCGTTTCTGTTGCAAAAAAAATGGACGCCAATTCAGCTTCCAGGTTTGGAACAAACGAAAACACGAACGAGCTAGTAAAAAGTTCAATACCGCATTACATTCGCCCTCGGCTCTGCCTTGAGCAAATGTTCACTTTTCGCACACTTTTTTTAGCCTCGGACCTGTATTGCTCGATACAAAAAGTGTATATATGGGATTCACTAAATAAAACACCTCTCTGTCTCAAAACAATACCTGGATAGGAATTTCGTCATATCTAGCCACTCGGAAACAGGATGTGAAAAGCATTAAACTATCATACCTAAAAGGTTCACAAATTTGATTTAACATGAATCTGGAAATAGAGACATCGCGTTTGCTATACTCAACCTCTTCTCTACGTACTACTTTGCGCATGCGCAGTTGATAGTTAGCTACCCAGAGTGCATAAGATAACGCCACTCACTTTTCTTGCAGACTTTACAGCTGATCATACACTGCTCAAGCATGAAGTCGGGTCGAGTTTTACAAAATCCCAGTCGGGCCCAGTCTCCGCATGCTACAATTCTATCTTCACATTTTGCTTTACTTGTAACTGAAACAAATGAAATAATATATGCATCACGTATTATACTTAGGCATTACCCAAAACTCAGACATCAGGTTTATGGTATAACTTCCCCATTCCAGTTCCCCACCTTATCTTACCCCACAGAAAAGTATGTATGTGCGAGGTTAGCGCAGTTCGTAAGATCACTAACTGCCAACCAGGAGGTCTGGGGTTCACTTCAACTTCTCAATGTGTGTGTGAGGCTAGCGCAGTTCGTAAGATCTCTGACTGCCAACCAGGAGGTCCGGGGTTCAGTTCAACATCCTCAATATGTGTGTGAGGCTAGCGCAGTTGGTAAGATCTCAGGATTCGGAGTCCTTTTGCTTGGTCTTCAGCCGGCAAACACCACCGCAAATGTCATTAACAAACAAACAAAAGTTTATGTAAATGCCATGAGGATCATGACCTCCTATTTTCGATAATCTAGTGAACCCAGTGCAAAGAAAAACTGAGAGTTGGAGCCAAATTTATTGTATTTTATCAGTTTGGGAATATTCAAGGATCCTTAAATATAGTTTTCAGTTCTAAAGAAGTTGTCAGATGGCAGAGGAGTGAGCGAGGTCTGAACACAAGGCGAAATTATTGCATTGATGATGTCCAAATTCTGGACCGTGACCCTCACTGGCTCACAACATGGGTGAGAGAGGCGCACAGACGCACAGACCGGCACTGGTCAACCAGGACCGGAGGACATTCTTCTGGTATGGATCTGTGAACAAGGCTCTAGCAAGAGCTCAGTCAAAAACTGAAAAACATCTGGTATGGATCTGTGAACAAGGCTCTAGCAAGAGCTCAGTCAAAAACTGAAAAACGTGTAGAGTCCAAAAGTAAATAATTACTCCAAAGGTTTATTTTAGTTGTACTAAAAAGAAACTCGCCAACAGAACCGCTCAACTTACCTTTCTTCTCTGTTTTATTAGATGCTCTTCGTCTTGACCTCGTTCTTTTATTTTGCCTTGAATCCAAATCGCGTTTTAGTCTTCTCCCAAAAACTACACAGAAATCAGAGGGTTAATAAATATTATCAAATGTTTCATAGATGAGCTAGCTATTTTGCAAAATCATTGCATCTAAAGCCGAGGCAGTCCTTACTGTATGTTTACATGTTAGAAAGGCTTCAGTGTTACAGAGAGACCAGACACAAGTGTCAATCCACCTATATTGGATAATTTTATCTTGATGAGACTGCCAAATCATTTATTTTCAAAAACAAGCTAAGTTCCACCAATTCTATCTCACTTCAAAAATTAATAAAATTTCTTATAAAAATAGGTTTTGTCTTGACAAAATAATAGTCTCCTTTGTACTTTCAGCTGTCTCAAAAAGCGTCTGATCTTTATAACTACTTTTTACTTAATTCCTAAAATCTTTTTGCACATGTTATTATCTATAACCTGTTATGTTTCCACCTATGTTATTACCTATAACCTGTTATCTTTTCACCTATGTTATTACCTTTAACCTGCTATCTTTCCACCTGAGTTATTACCTGTTCACCATCTGTATTATTATTAAGCAATAAAATACTGATAATGAATTAGTCATATGATTATTCATGAAATTTCCCACTATGTACACAAGAAAACAATGTGTGTCACAAAGATGTATTGAAAAGGTCCCCCCCCACCACCTCTGTCCAATTAGAGATTGCTCGAATACAGACCATTCTAAAACCCTTCGAAGAATAAATATGCTTATAGGGTCTCTTTAAACTAGTTGATGCTAAAATTATATTAATTAGCTTAATTGTCTGTAAATAAATAGAATAAACATAAGACGCATGCTTTTTAAGACATACATTCTTGAAATTGTAATATGCTTCAAAAATACCCATGAACTGAAACAGTTCTTTGCAGATACAAGATTATAAACGAACCTGACATTTCATTTTCTTTGTTCTCTTTTTCTTGTTTGTTGTTTTCAGGTTGGTTTTGGTTCTTACAACGATACATCATGTTGACTTGCAAGATGTCCAAATGGGAAATTCTCTTGTATGGCTTATCACGGCTCGGTCTTAGCGGTACAATGGTTCGCTTTCTCGACTTGGAAAATGCGTTGTACGGGTAGTGCATGATGCTACAAAATAAACAACGTCAATGTCAAAAATTCCGTAATTTGTACGAGTTTGTGTGCGTGGTTGGCTCAGTCGGTTTGATCAGTGACTGCCAATCCAAGGGTTCGGGTTCAATCCCCGGCCTTGCCGAGGGTTGAGTTATTTCGTTACCTTCTTTTGCCACTGGTCTAGTCTTTCAACATTCTATCGGGGGACTTAAAAGAACCCACGTACTTGTCAATAGGAGTAGGCTAATGCCGGTGTTGTGGTCTGTTAACTTGAGGGCACAACTTAATGTCTCAGACAGAAAAGAATTG
>JANSTR010020122.1:0-13735 GCA_025434805.1 Antipathozoanthus remengesaui | reverse complement strand
TTTCATTTGTAATCATCTAATTTTGTGACTATTATCGTTTGAATTGCTTGAAATGCGGCAAAACTGAAGAAAACGGCAAAATTTGATTGTGTGACGTAATTATGACGTCATTGTGACGTACATTGTCAATTAAAACACATTATCGAATTGGTCTTGCAACAAACTATATTTGTGCCAAGTTTTGTTGTCATTAGTTTAAATGGGAGGAAGTTACATGCCGCGGGCACTTTGTGCCCCCGCCCCGTGTAGAAACAACCTCAAAAAGCCCGTGTAAGATAGGGTTAAATTAAAAAGTGATGGTATTTCCTTGCTTTCGATCAAATGCAGAAGTGATTTTTCCTTCTTACCGATACTTTAAACTTGCAACACCGATCTCCTTTCGCTACTTCTTTCCTAGTTAACCTGATATTTCACTAAAATTCATCAATAGTAGTAACTTGATACAACTGAACGTATGCACACACTCACAAACAAGACTCTTGCGATGTTACGCATCCCCCGCCCCCCTCTTGCTCGGGTTTGATATTAAAGAGGAAGTTCCAGTATAAAAGGACAGCTCATCCCTCTTTCTTGTCTTGGAAATGTAAATTTGAAATTCAAAATACACTGAACAGTAGACGAAACAGACGAGTATTGCAGACCTCTTAACTAGAATCAAACTGTTGAAAACATAACATAAGGAAGCTACAAATACTTTTGGTACAACTTGTATTGGTTAGTCTTAGAAATGAGCTTGCTTTTACATTTATCTTCCATTCATGTGATTAATTTGAATATTGCGCGCTATAACATCACATGTTACACAGCTGTGACAGAGTTGTTCACTCAACGGTGGCTGATTGGCGAATGAACTGAACAATGGCCTGGCCAGTCGATTTTATACTGGAACTAGTTGTTCAAAGTGTATATGAGGTTTGGTATACTTGATTTCCCATCTAACTTCACCATTTCATTCACAGATCAACAAAACGCAAGGGACAACTGGAAAAATAATTTGTGTGTAACGGTTAAGTATGGAGACCAAATATTACCAGAAATCAAGCAAGGTATGTTGAGTCCTCTTTGAGAGTCCTCTGCGGAAGTCCTCTTCGGAAGTCTCCTTTGGAAGTCCCCTTCGGGAGTCCTCTTCCTCTTCGGAAGTCCTCTTCGGGAGTCTACTTCGGAAGTCCTCTTCAAAAGTCCTCTTCGGGAGTCTTCTTCCCTTATGAGTCCTCCTCCTCTGCGAGTCCTCCTCTTCTGTGAGTCTTCCTCCAATGCGAGTCCTCTTCCGTAGTGTGCCTCCTGCGTGAGTCCCCCTCATGCTCTCTGACTCCTCCTCCTTGTTTAGTTTCCTTAATCCTCTGTGAGTCCTCCTCATACTTTTCAGTCCCCCACTATGAGTATCCTTCCTCCCCTGTGATTCCCCCTCGCCTGCGAATCTTCCTCCCCGAGTCCTCCATCTCTGTCAGCTCTTATCCTCTGTGAGTCATCCTCTTTCCCTCGGAGTCCTCTTCCTCCCTTCTGAGTCCTCCTCGTATGTGAATCCTCCCCTCCCCTGTGAGTATCCCTATCCAGTGAGTCATCCTCCCCTGCGAGTCCCCCTCCTATGTAAGTGCGCCTTTCCTGTGAGTCCTCCTCTTCTCCGAGTCCCCCTCCTCTGTGTGTCCCCCACTCATATGAGTCCTCCTCTCCTGTAAGTCCTTCCCTCTGCGTACCCCCTCCCTGTGTGTCTTCCTCTCTTACGAGGCCCCCTCCCTTGTGAGCCTCCCTCTCCTGGTAGTCTTCCTCTCCTTTGAATCCTCCTCTTCTGTGAGTGCCTTTCTCCTGTGTGACCCCTCCCTTGCGAATCCTCCTCTCCTGTGAGTTCTCCTCCCTTGTGTGTATCCCTCTCCTGTGAATCCTCCAACCCTATACGTCCTCCTCCACTGTGAGCCCCCACTACTGTGAGTCACCATGTCCTGTGAGTGTAACTCTGCTGTGAGTTTTCCTCCCATGTGAAAACCCCTCTCCTGTGAGTCTCCCTCTCTCATGATTCTCCCTGTCCTGCAAGTAATCCTCCTCTGACAGTCCTCCTCCCTTGTGAGTACCCTCTCCTGTTCATCACATTCTCCTGTGAGTCCTCCTTCCCTGCGAGTTCTCCAGTCCTGTGAGTCTTCCTCTTCTTTGAGGACACCTCCTGTGTATGTTCTCTTCCTCTCCTATGAGTCCACCTATCCTCTGAATCCCCATCCCTAGTGAGTTCTCCTCTGCTGTAAGCGCTCCTTGTCGGTGAATCCTCCTCCCATGTGAGTCCCCCTCTTCTGTGAGTCCTCCATTCCTATGAGTCTCCCTGCCCTGTTAATCCCTTTCTCATGAGAGTTCTCCAACCCTGTGAATCTTCCTCCCTTGTGAGTCCTCCATCCCTGTGACTTCTCCTCTCCTGTGAAACTTCCTCCTGTGCGACTTCACTTGTCCTGTGACTTCTCCTTCCTTGTAAGTCATTCTCCCTCTCATTTGTGAATCCTCCCCTCATACGAGTTCGCCTCGTTTGTGCGTTCTACTTCCCTGCGAGTTCTCTTCTTGCGTGAGATCCCTCCCTTTGAATTCTCTTCCTCTCTGAATCGTTCTCCCCTATAAATTCTCCTTCCTTGTGAATAGCCCTCAACTGCGAGTCCTTTTTCTGTGAGACCTCCCCTGCGAATTCTTCTCCCATGTGAGTCCTCCTCCCCTGTTAGTATTCTTCTCCTGGGAATCATTCTCCCTTGTGATTTCATTTCTCCTGTGGGGTTTCCTCTCCTGTGAGTCCCCCTTTCGTGTAAGTCCCCTTTCGTATGAGTCCCCTCCCCTGTGACTACGCCTCTCCTATGAGTCCCACTCTCCTGTGAGTACTCCTCCCCTATGAGTGCCCCTCCCTTGTGGGGCCTCGTCTCATGTGAATTCTCTACCTGTTCTTCTCTCCCGTGAGTTCTCTTCTCCTGTGAGTCCTCCTGCCCTGTGAGTCCTTTTCCTCTGTGAAAACCTATCTGCTGTGTGTCCTTCTACTTAGTTAATAGTCCTTCCCTGTGAAGCTGCTTCCTTTGTGAGTCGCTTCTGATGTGATTCCTCCACTACTGCGAGCTCTCCCTCTATGTGGGTCTCCCTACCCTGCGAGTTCTCTTCTTCTGTGAGGCCTACTCTGTGAGTCTTCGTTCCCTGTGTATTCTCCTCTCCTGTGAGTACCCCTCCTTTCTTGAGAATTCTTCTCTCCTGTGATTCCTCCACCGCTGTGAAACCCGCTCCTCAGTGTTTTCTCCTCTGCGGTGAGTTCTCTTCCAGTATAAATTATTTTCTCCTTTGATTTCCCCTGCCTGTGAGTCCTCCCCCTTGTGAATACCTCTCTATTGTGAACAGTATTATTCTGTGAGTCCTCTCCTTTTGTGATTCTCCGTCCCGTGTGATTCGTGTGATTCATGTTAGGCATCCCCTGTTGCGAGTTCCCTCTGGGTGAGTCCTCCTACGCTGTAATTCTCCTCCCCCGTGAGTTCCCCTCTCCTGTGAGTCCCCTTCCCCTGTGCGCACTCCACCCTGAGTTTTTCTTTACTGTAAGTTCTTCTCTAACGTGAGTCCTTCTTCTTTGTGAGTCCCTTTTCCCTGTGATTTACCTTCTCATGTTAGGCCTCTTCTATTCCGAGTTTTTCTCCCCAGCGAGTCCTCCTCACCTGTATGTCCTCTTCCCCTATGAGTCCTCCTCTGTCACTCGTTCTCCCCTTTGAATCTTCCTTCCTTATGAATACCCCTCCTCTGTGAGTCCTCTTCTTCTGTGAGACCTCCCGTCTATGAATTCTTCCCCGTGTGCAAGTCCTCCTTCCCTGTGAGTCTTCTTCTCCTGTGATTCCTCCTCTTCGATGAGTCCTCCTGTCCTGTGAGTTCCCTACCCTTTGAGAATCCCTCTAATTCCTCCTGTCCGGTAATTCTTCCATGGCTGTGAATCCCCCTCCTAGAGTTATCTTCTCCTTTGAGTTTTCCTGGCTGTGAATTCTTCTCCTCTGTGAATCGTCCTACCTTGTAAGTACTTCTTCCCTGTGAGTGGTGATCTTCTGTTAGACCTCCTTCCGTGTGAGTTCTCCTCTCTGCAAGTCTTCCCCTTAAGAGTTAACAATTTAACAGTTTCTCCTTTGAGGCCACCTGCTGTATAAGTTCTGCTCTCCTGTAAGCCCTCCTGCTGTGTGAGCTCTCTTATCCTGTAGGTTCTCCTCCAATGTGAGTGTCCCTCCGTTGTCATTTCCCCTGTAAATTTAGGCCTCCTCTATTGCGAGTTTTTCTCGCCTGTGAGCCCTCTCTCCTGTAAGATCCCCTCCTCTTTGAGCACTCCTCCACTGTGAGGACTCCTCCAGTTCTATTCCCCTTCTTTTTTTAATCTCATTCTTCATTGAGTTCCACTCTCCTGTTTTTCTCCCTACTCTGCGAGTTTCCTCTACTGTGAGCTCTCCTCACTTGCGAGTTCACCTAATGTGTGCCTTTTCCTCTCTGTGAGTTCTTTTCCCCTGTGAGTTCTTCTCCCTCGTAAGAGCCCCTCTCCTCTGACTCCTCTTGTCTTTGATTCCTCCACCTCTGAAGGTACTTCTCCTCTGTGAGTCTTTCTGTCCTGTGGGTTACCCTATATTCTCATTTCCCAACACTTGTGAGTTTTCCTCTCCTGTGAGCTTTCCTTTCCCGTGAGTTCTCCTCCCATGCGAGTACTCCTCCCATGTAAATCCTCCTCTACTCGGAATCGTTCTCCCCTTTTGAATCGGTCTTCTTTGTGAATACCCCTTCCCTTTGAGTCCCCCTTTCCTGTGAGTTCCCCTCCCTTGTGACTATTCTGCTGTTTTGAATCCCATTGTCATGTGAGTACTCCTCCCTTTTGAGTGATCCTCCTCTGTGAGTGCTTTTCCCGTGTAAGTCATCCTCCCCTGTGAGTACTCCTCTCCTTTCAGTCCTCCTCCACAGTTAATCCTTCCTCTCTGTGAGGACGCCTCACCTGTGATTGTTATTCCTCGTTCCTGTGAGTTCCCCTTTTCTGTGAGTAACCCTACTTTGTGAGTCCTCCTCTTTTGTGAGAACTCTCCTGTTATTCATTGTGCTTAGCGAATTCTACTCACCTGTGAGTCCTCCTCCTGTGAGTGACCCTCTTCTGTAAGAATCCTGTTCCTCTGATTTTTCATGTATTGTGATTCTTGCACCGCTGTGAATTTCTCTCCTCTGTGTTTTCTCCTATTTTGTGAAACCTACTGTGTGAGTTATCTTCTCTTTTGCGTTCTCCTGCCCTGTGAGTTCTAAATCCTTGTGAATCTTCCTTTCTTTGTAAATATCGCACCCCTGTGGGTCGTCCTTTTCTGTGAAACCTCCTATCTTATGAATTCTTCTCACATGTGACTTATCCTCCCCTATGAGTCCTCCTCTCCCGTGAGTGCTCCTCTTTTGTGACTCCACCTCTCCTGTGAATTCTCCTCTTCTGTGAGACCTCCTGCTTTATGAGTCCCTCTGTGAGTCACCTGGGAGTCCCCCCTTCCCTGTGGGAATTTCTTTACTCCGATTCTTCCTGTTCAGTGAATCCCCTGCCTTTGTGAGCGGTCCTCTTTTGTAAGTCTTGCTTGTAATGGAGTACTTATTTCCTGTGCTTACCCCTTTTCTGCTTGTACGCCTCCCCTGCAAGTTCCCCTGCCTTGTGAGTACTCCTTCTTTGTGAGTAGTCCTCCCCTGTGATTCTCCCACCACTGTGAGTTTCTTTTCTTGTAATACTCTCCTCCCAGTTCCCTTCCTGTTTGAGTTTCCCTTTTCTCTGAGTCCTCCTCACCTGGGAGTACATCGCACCTTTGGGTCGTCCTTATCCATTTATCCTCCATCTCTGTGAGGCCGCCTCCCCTTTTAATATCTTCTCTTGTGATACCTCTTCTCCTGCGAGTTCTCCTTTTCTGTGAGGCTCATTACCCTGTGATTCCCTCTCTCCTGTAGCAATCCTTCTCCTCTGATCACTCCTGTCCTGTGATTCCTCCACCGCGGTAAATCTCTATCCTCTCTGACTTGTTCTTTCCTGTTAGTCGCCCATCTTCTCCTTTGTGAGTCCACTTCTCATGTGTGTCCCCCCCTCCACTGTTAGAGCCCCTCGCCTCTGAATTCTCCTCAGTTTCCTTGTGAGTCCTGCTTTTCTGTGATCCTTTTTCCCTTTAATATGACTCACCTGTCAGTCTTACTTCATACAACGTCTCCTCGTCTGTTACTTCTTCTCCCCTGCGAGTTCTTCTCCTCTGTGACACCTCTTAAACTGTCAATCTTTCTCTCATATGAGGTTTACTTTCCTGTGAGTTCTTTGCTCTGTAAGATTGCCTTCCCTGTGAATCCTTCCCTCCTTTGAGGCCACCTCCTGTATGAGTTCTAGTTTCCTGTGAGGACTCCTCTTGTGAGAGTTTTCTTTTCCTATAAGTTCTTCTCTAATTTGAGTCCGCCTTCTTTGTGAGTCCTTCTCCCCTGAGATTCCCCCTCTCATGTTAGGCCTCCTCCATTGCGAGTTCTTCTTCACAGCGAGTCCTTCTTTTCTGTGAGTTCTCTTACTCTGTGATTTCTCCAATGTGAAGCATTTTCTCCTGTGAATGCTCCTTCCTTGTGAATACCCCTCCCCTGCGAGTTGTCCTCTTCTGTGAGACCTTTTCCTCTGTGAATTATCCTCCCATGCGAGCTCTTCTCACCTGTGAGTCCCTTTTACTGTGCGTCCCTCTCCCCTGTGACTAGTTCTCTCCTGTGAGTCCTCCTCGCATGCGAGTACTCCTCCCTTTTGAACCTCGCCTGTCAGGACTCGTTTCGTGCAAATTCTCCACCTCTGTGAATCCCCCTTCCCGGTGAGAATCCCTTACCTCTGATTTCCTTTGTCTTGTGAATCCGCCTCCTCTGAGTTTTTTCCTCTGCTGTAAGTCCTCCTCCTGTGTGAGGTATCTTCTTATTTGACTTCTCCTTCCTGTGAGCTCTTCTTCTTTCTGAGTCGCCCTTCTTTGTGAGTCCTTCCCATCTGCCAATACTTCTCTCCTGTAAGTCCTGTTTTTCTGTGAGACCTATTTCCTTGTGAATTCTCCTCCCATGCTAGTTGTCCTTTCCCGTGTGTCTCCCTACCCTGTGAACCTCCTCTTCTGTGAGACTTCCCATGTGAGTCTTCCTGCCCTGATAGTCCTCTTTTCTTTGAGTCTACCTCTCCTGTTAGACCCCTTTCCCTGTGAGAGTGCCTCTCCTCTGATTTCTTCTGTCATTTGTTTCCTCCACCGCTGTGTATCTTCTTCCTTTGTGAGTTCTCCTCTCCTGTGACTCCTCCTTGTCTGTGGGTCCTGCTTCCCTGTGCTCACCTCTCTCCTGCTTGTTTCCCTCCCTTGTAAGTTCCCCTGTGAGTACTCCTCCCCTGTGATTCTCCCTCCCCTGTGATTTTCCTTCTCTGTGAGATCTCCTCTCATCTGAGTTCTCGTCCTGTTTAAATTTCCCTCTCCTGTGAGTTCTATTGCAGTGTAAGTTTATCGCCTTCTCTATTGTGAATCCACCTCCGTTTGAGACTCCTTTCCTTTGAGAGACTCTCTCATCTAAATCCTTCTCCCTTTTCTTGTGAGTCCTCCTCCCATGTGATTCCTCTTTCCTTATGACTCCTCCTCTGATATAACTTCCCTTCCCCTGTGAGTCCTTCGGTCGTGTGAGTTCTCCTCGCCTGTGAGTTTTCCTCCTCTGCGAGTTCTCCTGTTCTACGAGTCCTCCTCCCCAGTGAGTTTCCTCTCCTGTGAGAACTCTCTTGTAATATCACCTCTTGTGTGATTTTTTATCTCCTGTGAGTTCCCCTCCTCTGTGAGTTCCCCTCCTAATCCCCAGTCAGTCCCACTCTCATGTTAATCCACTCTCTTGTCTGAGCCCCTATCCTCTTACTCCTCCTGTCCTATGAATCCTCTACCTCTGTTAATACACCTCATCTTTGAGTTCTCTTCTCCTGTTCGCTTCCCTCCAATGTGAGTTTCCGCTCTTGTAAACTCCTCTCTTTTAAATCCCGCTTCTGTGTGAGTTTCCTCTCCTGTGAGTTCTCCTCCCCTATGAGTTCCCCTCATAATCCCCTGTGAGTCACCCTCTCCTGTGAGTCCTAATCCCCTGTGAGATCCCCTCTCCTCTGGCTCCTCCTGTCTTGTGATTCCCCTACCTCTTTCAATACGCCTCCTCTGTAGGTTTTCCTCTGATGTGAATCCTTGTGTCCTATGGGTCACCCTCTCCTCTCATTTCCCATCCCATTTCTCCTCTCTTAAAAGTACTCTTTTCCAATGAATTCTCTCCCAGTGTGAGGTCTTTTCTTCTGTAAGTTTGTTCACGCGAGTCCTCCTTTCCTGTACGTTACCCTTTCCTGTGAGTACTCCTCCCATGAGAGTACTCTTCCTCTGTGAGCCTGTGGATGCTCTTTCATTGTGAATACTACTCCCCTGCGAGTCGTCCTCTTCTGCGAGACTTTCGTCCTTATGAGTCATCCTCTCATGTGAGTTATCCTCTCCTGTGAGTTCTCCGCCGGTGCGAGTTCTTTGTACCTGTGAGTTTTTCTCACCTGTCAATCCTCCTCGCCTTTGAGGCCACCTCCTGTATGAGTTCTCCTCTACAGTGAAGCCTCGTCTTCTTTGACTTCTCTCCTGTAAGATCTCCATTAATGTGAGTCCAGCTCCCCTTTGATTCCAGAGCAATGTTTCCTGATCTGTAAGTCCTCCTCCCCTGCAAATTTCCCTCTCTTGTGAGTCCCTGTTCTCTGTATGTTCTCCTCCCCTGTGAGAACTCCAGTTTTAGGCTACCTCTCTGGTGAATCTCTCTCCTCATGGAGTCTCGCTCTCCTGGTTGTCCATCTTTCTTGTGAGTTTGCTCTCCTGTCAGATCTCCTTCGTCTGAATACATCTCCTGTGTGAGTTTTCCTTTCTTGTGAGTTTTCCTTCTAATTCCATGTGAGTCCCTTTCCTGTGAGTCCTAATGCCCTGTGAGGGTCTTTCATCTGATTCCTCTTGTCCTCTGATTTTTCCACCTCTGTGGATAACCCTTGTCTGTGAATTTTCCTTTCCTGTGTGTAGTCCTATCCTGTGGGTCACCCTTTCTTGTCATTTCCCTACCTCTCTGAGTTTTCGTCTCCGGTGAATTCTCCTCTCCCGTGACTTCTCCCCCTATGTGAATTCTTTTCTCTTGTGAGTCCCCATTCTCTGTAACTACTCCTCCCCTGCGAGTCTTCCTTTCCTGTTAGTCGTTCTCCCCTTTGAATCCTCGTACTTTGTCAATACCCATCCCTGTTAGTCGTCCGTTTCTGTGAGACCTCTTCCCCTGTAAAATCTTTCCCCATTCGACTCCTCCTCTCCTGTGGGTTTTCTTCTCCTGGGAGTCCTCCTCCCAAGTGACTCAACTTCTCTTGCGAGCTCCACAATTCTATTAGTCCTCCTGCCCTACGAGTCCCCTTTTCCTGTGCGTCTGCCTCCCTTGTAACTATTCCTCTCCTGTAACTCCCGTTCTCATGTGAGTACTACTACCTTTTGAGTAATCCTCCCCAGTGAGTCATCCTTCTCTGTGAGTACTTCTCCCCTGTGAATCCTCCTTTCTTGTAAGTCGATTTCTTCTGTGGCACCTCCTGCCTTGTGAATCCTCCTCTCGTGTGAGTACTCCTTTCCTGCGAGTCTTGCTCCCCTGTGCGTCTTTTGCCCATGTATGTGTCCTAATCCACTGTGAGTACTCTTACATCTGTCCAGATCTCCTGCGAGTCCCCTTTGCTTGTGAGTCCTCTTCCTCTGTTAGTCGTCTTCAGTTGTGTGTCCCCCTCTTCTGTGTAAACCCTTCTCATTTGAGTCATTTGTCGTGTGAGTCTATGAGACCTCCTTTGCTTTGAAGCCACCTCCAGTATAAACTCTCCTCTCCTTCGAGTTTTCCAATGTGAGTAGTTCTCCGCTTTAAATCATGTTAATCCATCTTCTGTCAGTCCTATCCTCTTACAATTCCTCCTTTCATGTGAGTTGCCTTCTCCTATGAGCCCTCCTCTCCTGCGAGAGTCCCAATCAATTGTGAGTTTCCCTAACTGGTGAGTCCCTCTCTCCTGCGAATTTCCTCCATTGTGAGTACCCCTCCCTTGTGAGTGCTTCTCTTCTGCGAGTCCCCTTCTCCTGTGTTTTCCCCTGCTTTATGGGTCCTCCTCCTCCCCCTGTGAGTACTCCTCCTTTGAAAGTCCACCTCTGTTGTGAGTCGCCCTCTACTACGAGTTCCTCTTTCTTGTTATTTCTCCCTATGAGTACACCTTCGCTTGTAAGTTCTCCACATCTGTGAATACTCTTCTCTTGTGAGTCGCCCTCTCCTGTGTGTCCCCCTTTCGTGTGAGAATCAGTTTCTTGTGAGCCCCCCTCCCCTGTTAATTGTCCTTGCCTGGTATTCCTCTTTGCCTATAAATTCGTATGCTCTGTGTGTACTCCTCTTCTGTGAGTTTTTCTCCCTTATTAGTCCACCTATCCTGTGAGTCCCCTTTGGTCTGAGCCCTCGTCCTCCGTGGGTTCTCCTCCCTTGTAATTTCTCTTCCCCTTAAGTTCCCCTTCCCTGTGACTTCTCCTTTCCTGTCAGTTCTCTCCGCGAAGTACCCATAGACTTGTTTGTTTACATCCTGCCCTGTGAGTTCACCTTTCCTGTGTGCCCCTCTCCTGTGAATAGCCTTCCCCTATGAGCTTTTCTCTCTTGTGTTTCCTGGTCTCCTGTGAGTTGTTATCCTATGTGACTCACCCTCTACTGTGAATTTCCCTTCCCTTTTTTCTCTTTTTCTTCCTATTTTTCTATGATTTCACCTTTCCAGTGAGTCGCCCTCTCCTGTGAGTCCTCCTCTCTTGTGAATCCCCTTCTCCTCTAAGTTCCCATTTGTTGTCCGTCTTTTGGCATTTCTCCTCCCCTTGAGTTCTCCTCTCTTGTAAGTCGTCCTCTCTTGTGAGTCCCCCTCTCGTGAGTCTCCTTCCTTTGTTTGCTCTGTGAGTCCTCCTCCCCTCTTAGTCCCATTTTCCTGAGAATCCCTGCTTCTGTGGGATTTCCTCCTCTGTGCGTCCTCCTCCTCTGTGAGTCCCCATCTCTTATGAGTTCACTCACCCGTGATTTTATCTCCGTCGTGTTTTCTCCCCCCCCCTGGGAGTCGTGTGAGTTCTCCTCTTTTGTGAGTTTTCCTCTCCAAGGAGTTCTCCAATGTCAGTCTACCTCCCTTGTGAGTCCCCTTTTACAGTTAGTACCGTTTCCTGGGAATTCTCTTTTCCTGTCAATGCTCTTCTCCTGTGAGTCTTTCTCTCTCTGTGAATCCCTCTCTTCTGTGAGTGTCTCTCTCCTGGAAGACCTCCGCTCCTCTTGGTCCTCCTTCCCTTTGAGTACCACTCTACTGTAAGTATTTCATCTCCCCTGTGAGTACCCATCTCCCGTGAGTCCTCCTCCTTTGCGATTTCTCCATTCATATGAGGCCTCCTCTTCTTTGAGTCGCCTTCTCTTGTGATTCCTCCACTCCTGTGTGTTCTCCTTTAATGTGAGTTTCTTCCTGCGTTCTTTTTCGTATGCGAGTCCTCCTTCCCTCTGGGTTATCCTCCCGTGTGTTTTTTCCTCCCCTGTCAAATCCCGTTTCCAATAAAACCTCTTCCTTTGTGAGACCTCCTACACTGTAAGTCGCCCTAATGTCCTCTTCCTCTGTGACTCCTCCTATTCTTGGAGGCCAACTCCTGTGAGATTTCTCGTCTTCTGTGAGTTCTCAAATTTCAGAGTCCCCCACTGACAGTCCCGCTCCCCAGTGAATAATCCTTTTTCGTGAGACCCTCTCTCTTGTGAGTTACGCTTCCCTGTAAGTTCTTCTCTCCTGTCAGTCCTCCTCCTGAGCGAGTTCTCTTTTACTACAAGTTCTAATACCCTGTGTGTCCTTCTTTATGAATCTCCCTCTCCTGTGAGTCTTCGTTTCCTGCGAGTCCTCCTCCCCAGTGATACCTTCTCCACTGTGAGAATTCGTGCCCTGTCAGTCCCCTTGTCTTGTGAGTCCCCCTCATCTGAGAGAACCCCTTTCCTCAAATCCCTCCCATTCTGTGATTCCCCTACTGCTGTAATCCCCCACCACTGTGAGTTACCCTTTCCTGAGTCCTCTAGTCTGCGAGGCCTCCTTCCCTGTGCTTACCTTTCTTATAAGCCCCCTTTCCTGTTAGTCTCCCTCCCTAGTGAGTGATTTTTTCTCTTGTAAATCCTTCTCTTTTGTGACCCCCCTTCTCGTGTGGCCCCCATTTTCCCCTGTGAGTTCTCCTTCTTTGTGACTCGTTCTCCCCAGTGAATCTTCCCCACTGCAAATTCTCCTCCCATGTGAGACGTGCTCGACTGTGTTTTCCCTTCGCCCTTGAGTCCTCCTTCCTTGAGGCTCCTTCTCCCCTGTCAGTTCCCCTCTCCTATTAGTGCTCCTCCCTTGTAAATCTTCCTCTCTTGTGAGGCTCCCCCTTTCCTAAGAGAATCCCTCTCCTCTGATTCTCTTGACACCTTGTGAGTTTTCGTGCCCTGCGAGTCCTCCTCTCTTTTGAGTCCCCCTCTCCAGCGAGTCCCCTTCCCTATGAGTATTTGTGTCCTGTGAGTCCCCCTCCCCTGTACGAACCCCCTCTTTTGATTCCTCTTGTTCTGTTATTTCTTCTCCGTTGCGAATCCCCCTCGTCTGTGGGTTCTCCTCCCGTAAGCCTTCCTTGTCTGCGAGTCCTCCTTCCATGTGCTTACCCCTCTCATGCTTGTTCTCCTCCCCTTTGTGTTCCCCCTATAATTTTCTCTTCCCTGCAGGTTTCCTTTTCTGCAAGACCACCTCTCCTCTGAGTCTTCTTCCTGTGTGAGTTTGTATCTCCTGTGAGTTCTCCTCCCCTATGAGTCCGCTTCCTCCTCCCCTGTGAGCCTATATCTCATACGAGTTCCCTCCCCTTTGAGAGTCCCTCCCCTCTCAATCTAATCACGTGGCTTGTGAGTCCTTTACCCATGTGATTCCTCTTTCCTTATGAGTCCACCTATATTATGATTCTCGCCTGTGAGTTCTCCTCGCCAGTGATACCTCCTCTTCTGTAAGACCTCCTACCCTGTAAGTTTCCTGTCCTGTGAGATCTCTTCTCTTCTAAATTCTCCTCCGGTGTGAGCTCTCCTGTCCCGTGAGTTCTCTTCCTATCTAAGTCCTCCTCTCCTTTGAGCCTATTTTCCCTGTAAATACTCCTCCCCTGTGCGTTCCCACCTTCCGTGATTCATTCTCCCCTATCAATCCTCTTCCGTGGTGACTATCTCTAACCTGTTAGGCGTCCTCATCTATGAAACCTCCTCCCTTGTGATTCCTGCTATCATCCGTTGTGAGAACTCCTCCAGTTGTAGTACCCCTGTCTTGTGAATCTCCCTCTCCACTGAGTCCCGCTCTCCTGTTTGTCCCCTTCCCCTGCGAGTTTTCTCTCATGTGAGATCTCTTCCCTTCTGTGTACGTTTTCCTACCTTGTGAGTTTCCCTCCTAATCCTCTGTAAGTTCCTCTTGCTTGTGAGTCCCACTCCCTGAAAGAACCCCTCTCTTCTGAGTCCCCATCTCCTCTAATTGCTTTAACTCTATGGAAACACCTTATCTGTCCTCATCCTCCTGTCCTATTGGTCACCCTCTCTTCTCATTTCATAACCGCTGTGAATTTTCCTCTCCTGTGAGCTCTCCTCTCCCGTGAGATCTTATCCTAAATAAGAAGTCCTCTCTTGTGAGTCCCCCTTCCCCGTGAGTGCTTCTTCCATCCGAGTCCCCCTC
>JANSTR010020011.1:0-13739 GCA_025434805.1 Antipathozoanthus remengesaui | reverse complement strand
AATTAACTGATTTCACTTATAATGCGTACACAATTACAGGGGGGGGGGGGGGTCGCCCGGCCAGAGAAACGTCAGATTGACGTTTCTCGTGGAACAAATCGATATGTGCGGCTTCCCTAACTTGTCTACGTAACATCGATCGTGTCGTCCATTCGGTTCTTTCCCGACAATTACAAACTAAACGATACCAACAAAGTTGAGAATGGGAAGGTTCTCGTCCTGGACTACGCACCAATCAAGAACACAAGGCTTCATGTGCCAGCAGACGTGAATGTTGTTGGAGATTGTCTCGACGCAGCCAAATCGTTAGCGTGCTGCGATGGTATTGCGTATGTGTGTCTTCCATCCGGTATAAATTTGTTCAGTATCACTCTATCATCCTTTGCGCGAGCGATGAAGATAAGGTGATATATTCGATCATGCTAGAGATGGATGGTATAGCCGTTGTAGACCAAGTCACACCTTTATGCAAATACCCCACTGCATGCACTGACGTCTTAATTTGCGTAAACAACAACACTCTTTACATATCTTACAAGGGAAACCCCACGGGTGGAATCACCTCCGTTTCCATGTCAACTCTAAAGGAAAGGTCTGTTTTAAAAGAATGGAACTCTCGAATGTGTTGAAAGTTCGCACGTGGCCTCCTGTGGCGAAGGAATTGCTTATGTAGATAGTGGAAGCCTTCAAAAAGGGGCGAACAGGCAGTCGTTGTAGCAGGCAGTAGTAAAGAAGGCAATGTTGATGGTAAAGCTAATCGAGCATTTGGGCAACCAATGGGCATCTGCGTTGAGCTGGAGAAGAATATTTTCACATGCGACATTCAACAGGCTCTGTCAAACTCATCACCTCGTTAAAGGGAATGGAACAATTCCTGAGACATCTTGGACTTCTATACAGGGCTTTTTCTGTCCACCTTAAGCACCAGACTGCCTCTAACCGACTTTGTATCACCGAAGCGGTTAAACTTCTAAAGAGGTTGGACAGCTACGTAAAGTCGACAATAGTTCTCGCCGCGCCATCTCTAGTGACTGAACGCCAAGTTACGCTGGCTAACTCGACAACGGAACATCAACATGCTTTGTCACATACGAGCAATGACGGAAATACATGTACCTTCAGGCCAAGTGGTCCGTTAGGAACTGTCTCCAACCAAACGAAGCTTTCTGTCAGCATGATCTTGAATGGTCCAAAAGATCTGGAAACGCTGACGAAAAGTCTCAACAAAAGTTGGTGCAGGTTGAAAATCTGCACGCTCTTGGACATTTTGAGGATCAATTTCCAACCGTTTTGCAGTACCCACGGAATCTGGCAAACACTGTCTTCGAAAGTATTAAGCGTGTGGTACCTTGGAGTGCTTATTACTACAACCACATTAAATCTTATTAACTTGTGTTGCGCCAGAGTACTCCACTTAATGCAGTTCCAAGGCTGAGTCACCTGAAGGCTACAAGGCAACCAACCACACTAGAAAAAGAAACGATGACTGAGTGGGCGGCGAATTACGGAAAAGCCGTGCGACAGGCTGGTACATTGCCTTTAACTATGTATAGAAAGTCCGACTTCCCGAAAGAGAAAGTTTCCTTCAACGTCTTCAACACTTGCCCAGTTGGTTGCCGGAACCAGGCTTCTGAAGGGTCGGAATCCACGCCAGACCAGGCTGAACAGGCACTTGAAACAGAAGAAAATGATGAGGAAGAAGACGCAGAACTCACAGAAGAATACGATACTGACACGGATTCTAGCCAACATGCGGCAGACAGTGATGAGGAGGACAACTTAACATTTCTTCGGGCGGTCACAACCCGAAGTGGGAGAATGGTTAGGGTTGTCTACAGAGATTGAAGTCATTAAGGTAGGACGGTACTTCCGAAAGTAGCGACTCTCGAAAGTATTGCAATTCTTAAAGGTCACTGTCGATTCCTTCTCCTAGACCTCCTAGTTTTATCTTGCTTCTATTTTCACACTGAAACTAACGATCTTTAAAAGGTAGTGAACCCCAAGGGTTAGTTAATTCTAAAGCAACAATGGTCAATACTTTCGGAGCTGTACGGTAATGCTTTTCTCTATTTTCTATATCTTGAATATCTGTAAAGTGTCCATATCAAAATAATACCATACTTACTATCTGATACTTGAGATTTTTGATTGAGTATGGTTTACTTATTTTCGTGATCCGGGAAATCAAAATTTTAATGTACGTGATCCGTGATTGGTTATTTTTATTTCGCGTGAACTATGCCAGGGACCCCCCCCCCCCTGTACGCCCCTCTACAGAGTCCTTGCTTGTTTGGCCCTATGAGAGAGATGTCTGCCTGTCGTGTGGTAAACAGGCCGCCTGTCCAGCTTGATTAGCTCTCGTGGTTATTACAGGTGACCACCTACTAATCAATTTATTCACTTCTACTTGTGATTTACAGCTAGTATTAGCCGCTGAATGGGGGTTTATTCACGGGATAAAGTTATTTAACCGATGAACAAACGGCAATCCCTCCCCCCCCCGTCACCCACTCCTTGGTGAGTACAAAAGCAAAAGTCATAACTTGTGAAGAATTTGGTATTTTAGGGGTTGCCCAATCAATTCAAAGAACTGAAAACTGTAGAAGCTGGCAGCTGCCCTTCATTTCGGGATGGCAAAAACGCTTTGAGAACACGGCAAACGGCTTTGTCGCGAGATCACTGACCACGCCCAATTTGGTATCTTTTGGAGGCCGAATTCAATTTTTCTGACAAGCAACTCCGTCAAAAAATATGGGCACACCCTACCGGCGTCAAACGGGCCTGAAAAATCAGTTGAACTCTTCTGCTCCTCTGATCATGCACTGGGTGCTGCTTGATGTTTCGCTTCAGTAATACAATTGCAAAATGCTAAGAGAAATAGGAATACTGATGTGAGCGAACAAGAAGTACTATTATACGTACGTTAAAGTGAAGTTAACTATGATACTAAGATAGTCATTAAGTTGCTCGAAATGAAATGTATAACTAGTCCCCCAGCCGCAGAGCCTGGAAGTGCTGTAATTCGGAACTGCTGTCTGGGTTAAACGGAATCGTGCAAGAAGCCTGGGTACGAGCAGGGCGCGAGGTTGGTTCCGCTCAGTGTCCACCAAGACATCGGCAACCGCGCCGAATAGGCACGCACTTAACTGGGGACGAGGTTAGGTCAAATTAGTAAGAAAAGGAGAGGTTATAAATGCCGGCCGTTCAGTAGTAAGAATGGCCAGTTGTTCAGGTTTAAAGAAATTAACACTTGTTTGAATAGCTGACAAACTGTAATCAAACGGTAATTATATAAATCTGGAAACTTTGTGCAGCAATCCGTCATAGTTTCTTAAGCACTGACTTAATAGAGACCCTGTCAGTAGGCTAAGATACACCATGCTGGCATAATATTGGGCATCAAATGCATGAAGCATAATCATCAGTTTTTCAGGATAATGCAACAAATATTTTTTCCATATTTCTAATGGAAATTTGTTCAAGACTTTGTTTTAACTTTGGTTGCAGGTGTACTGTACCTGTTCAGTGTCCATGTGTATATTTCCTGGCCATTAAAAGTACTGACACGCAGTGTCCAACCTACCGAAGCAACTGAAATCGGGAAATGTTTGCCTATAGGGGGGTCTTGGGTAGCTCCCTCCCAGAAAGTTTAAAATCTGAAGGCCTTCAAACCCTCAGACCGATAGTTGTGTCAAAGAGCTTCCGAAAATTGACTGTTGTTTTCTTCTGAGCTGATGAGCTCTTCGACCGTGAAAGACATACGTGCGAACAAGAGAAGAGAATTGCCTGATTTTATACCGAGCGGGAGACTGCATTGTTCGCAAATGTCCGCTAGCGCCAGTCTCCCACGCGCTTGTGAATAGGAATTGCTAATGTCAAGTTGCGCGAGAACTGGCACTAGCAGACATTTGCGGAAAGTGCCAGTCTCCCACTCGGTATGAAATCAGGCAATGAGAGGTGAAAGAACAGTATGCGCAGAGTGCGCGCGATTTGTTAATTGTTATCGTTCCCAGACTTCTCCGGGCTCGGCTTCACTCAAGATGCTGGAAAGCGAAAAGCTGCCTGATCCTACCACAAACTTTTTGCTGTAATTTTACTTTGTAGTTCTTGCGTCATTTATCATGACTGCAAGTCGGAATTCACTTAGATATCCAAGTTAGGCAGTTTGTTTCATTTGTGTGACAGGTACAGGCTTTCAAGCACACCCAGGTGAAAAAGTTGGAGAAAATAGGACCAGAATTGTTTAAAATGTAGGAGAAAAGTAGGATGTTGGAGACAAAAAGTAGGGAAAAAAATAGGACAACTGAGGGCTTAGGAGTTTTGTCGATACACCAATGATGATGTTGATCATATAATTACACAAAGTTTACTATCCACTGATCGATAGGAATTGAAAGCGAGCACTGTACTTTCATTGCCTATTTTAACTATGTAAAGTAATACGGTAGATATAGAATATGGACACTGCAAAGTGTCAAATTAATTAAAGCATTAAACATTTTATAAAAAGAATATCAGTCATGACTGTGGAAATAGTGTTCCACCAAACAGCCTCTTCATCAAAACATACAAAACAGTGAAAATGGTCAATGTTCTAAACACATTTCCAAATATCAACTCCATTCTAACTTAAGCAATTGTTTTAGCTGGAATAAACAGGATGAAAACTGACTGGAACTGTTACTTAGTAAACTTGGCAAGAGAAGCAGTATCCATGTAGCTATCCATTATATTTATGAATTTTCCATCAAGCTTTTCTTCGCGAGTGTCATCCAAATTCTTTTGAGATCAGACATATGATGGCTTCCTACTGTACTTTGGTCATCTTTTCCCTCTGGTCTTTCAGTCCTTACCCTTTGTCCTTCTTCTCTTGCTCTTAGAACTGACGATTCGGGTGTTGAATACACTGTAAGCACATCTATAGACCTATATTAAGGCCTGGTGATTGGTATAGCATAGCCATGTCCGCTAACTGCATCTTTATTCGTTCTCATTGATTGACTCTCTGGGATCTCTTATGTCTGATAGAGAACGTTTCGCCTGTCAGTAGGCTGATCAATCCTAATTGTTACCTGTCCCATGTTCTTGGCAGATTTTAACAGTTTGAACCCCATATTCAGCCTTCTGTTGTAGTGGATGTAGTGATAGCAGGTCTTTCAGGATCTCTTTTGCAAGAGGAATATTGCTTAACAGATACTTTGTAGCAGTTTGGTAGAATTTCCGGATCTTCAAGTGCGCACTAGTTGAGACAATTGATCATGCATGGAGAATGCGAATAAGTGGCTCAACCTTTGGCAAAGTCAAAAAAAACCTAGAGAATCTAGGCTCTAAAGAAACGTTTAGTATTATAGACGTACATCAGATGGCCGTGAGTATATATACTGATGCCAGATGGGTTGACCATTGATCCAGACTGGTGCCAGTGGAGCCTGTCCTTAAATGTATGCTGAAGATATGTACTCACTTCATCCTGAGGAGGTTGCGCAATAAAAAAAGTAGGAAAAAGTAGGAATTTTAACATAAAAGTAGGAAAAGTAGAAGCAAGGGCAAAAAAGTAGGAAGAGTAAGATCACTTGAAAGTCTGCAAGTAACCCGCAATTTCCGTTCTCCCACTTTTACCGCAGCCCTGCCCTTGGCTTCATATGACATGTTATTAACTTGATTTCAAATGTTTCTTTGTTTAGCTTATTTATACGCGTTCGCTTGCTATGTTGCGGTACCAAAACACTTGGGAATATAGAAGAGTCAAGGAGCCAAGCACATTTCCCTCGTGTACTTACAAATTCCTAAGTGCTTCTGTAACTCAAACACAGAAAGCGGAGGAGTTTTCTGATTCGAAATCTGTAAATCGAACTTAAAATATATGAATGACATCATTAAACGGCATTTATGATCAATTAAGTTCGATATTTCAATTATCAACAGTACAATAATACTTCAGTTACTTCTCAGTTACGTTACGAAGTGTGAGTTTAATTGAAGAACAATTTTTCTTGACCTTGTGTCTATTTCTCATCTGCTCAAGAACATCAGTAAGATCGTTGCCACTTTTTTTCAAAACTTCATAAATTTTCGTATCGTTGTTTTTGCACCTACGCATCGCTCGCAGAATTGTTCGTTTTTAAAGTAGGTGTGGCCTTCGATCCAGGACGTTTTCGTTTCAGCGGACAACGACCAGCGGAGTAGGCCAGAATCTTGGGAGCCATAGTAACGAAGGACCATGACATGGTTATCATGCTTGGCGCCATGAATGAAAAATTGGAAGTGCGAACCAAGACTGCGAAGAGATAATGGACAGAGATGGATGTACAGAAAGGAATGAAAATGGGCAGCACTTTTTGGATTATACTGTCACTTTAACAACTTTGTCGTAGGTGGAAGTGTTTTCCCCATAAAAACATACACAAATATACATGGAAATCACCTGATAGACGTACGAGAAACCAAATCGACTACCTTGCAATCAGCGAGCGCTTTAGAAGATCATTGTTTGATGTGAGTGTTTACAGAAGTGCAGATATTGGAAGCGACCATGAATTGCTAGCAGCAGAGGTCCAGCTGAAATTAAACAAAGTAAATATCGCAAAGCACTGTTCGTAGAAAGGAGACTGATAAATTAAAGTCACCCACGATTGCACAGGCATTCCAACTAGAGCTTAGGAACAGATTCCCATTGACGGCGTAAAAGAAATGTGGCAGTTGTTCAAACCCACTGTAACTAAAGCAAGTGAAAAATTCTTGATTTGAAGAAAATAAAACAGGCAAATTGGATATCCGAAGACAACTGGAAGAAGATCAACGAGAGAAAGGAAATGAAATGCAAGATAAAAAATGCAGTGCGTTTGAGAAACACATGGACGAAAGAATGTAGGACTAAGGATAGCGTTTGAGAACAGACACTGAAGAAGCAGCAGTCAATGGAGGGCAAGGCACACTGTATTCTCTGATAAAGAAAATTACAAATGCTTATACGAGGAAAGAGGTACTTATAAAGATGGCAGGAAAATTACTACTAAATCAGGACAAAGGGAAAGATGGAAGGGACAATTTGAAGAAGTATTGAATATGGATGGATCAGCTGAAGTTGTAAAGCAAATACAATTAGAAGAGCTAGATATTAGTACTATCCGTCCATTAATCAGCGAAATCACCAGAAGTATAAAGAAACTCAAGAATTGCAGAACGGCAGGATGTGATGATATCCAAACCGAAGTTCAAAGATCTGCTGCCCTGTACCACATCTTTCACAAGATATGATTGAAAGAAGTTTTACCCAGTGATTGCACAAAAGGAATCATAATCAAACTACCAAAGAAAGTAACCTTTGACTTGTCACAACTGGAGAGGAATTAGTTATTATCGGCCCCGGGCAAAGTATTTTGTAGAATCATCACGAAGAGACTAACACAAGACTGAGTAGACAGGAAACTCAGAGAAGAACAACCGGGCTTCAGAAGAGGAAGGAGCAAGCATAGTTCAGATATTCGTGCTTCGGAATATCATCGGGCAATGCATGGAATGGAATAGCTCATTATTCGTCAACTTTGTAGACTTGAAAAGTCTTTTAATAGCGTCCATCGTGAAAGCCTGTGGAACATAATGGCATATGGAATATAACGCGATCAGTCAAAATGCCACAAACTTCCAAGCAGCCGGAGTTGCAGAGTTTTTTAAATGTTTGCAGGTTCTTGCAGAGAAAAACAGTCCAACAAAGCTGATCATCTTTTCGAAGGGGACCCATGGCAGACTAACTCCGAACAATGTCCCACAAATTATACAACCTCTTTATTATCTGGTAATTTTCATGGCACTTTTTCTAAACTATAAATAATTTCTTGTTTGTATCAACTCTTAAATATTTTAAAAATCCAAGACAACATCTCTATTTACATTATAGCTAACAAGTCGACGTGGTTCCCTTGGTGTAGTATGGTCTTCACTATAGAACCCTATTTCCTCTATTTGCACCACTGTGCGGTACAGGAGTCAACGAATAAAATATATTTACGGCTATATCCCGACTATTATGCGGAATACTAAACTTATATTTACAATAGCTCCCGTAATAATAATATTCTAAACAAAATAGTTTCAGTTTTACTGCCGTCCAGACACAAGTGGGGAAAACATCGCTCCTCAGCGGAGGAACACTGTTATCATGGAGTCCGGCTGGCTACCCTGTCCAGACAGTTGCGTGCTATCCAATGAACGATTTTGAGTTGGCACGTGACAGCACCATTTCAGACACCCTCTCCACCGCCCGCAGTAGGGTTCCAGTAACGGGATAATTGGGCGAAAGCTTTTTACGTACGATGTGTTGCTTGATATAGTACCTTGTAAATTGAGAAAAGAAACACGGTACTTCAGTATTGTAATTATTCTCAGAGGTCACAGAATTACCAAATCACCACCGGCAAGCATACATACATTTAAAAGAAAAATCAACATAATTTCACAGAGTAGTCGCGCGAGGTAATAATATCCACCACCCGTGAGATAACTCAGAATAATAATAGCTTCATTATTATTAGAGGCATTTAGATTGGATTACGAGTACAACTGCTCAGGTTTAAAACTCGAATGGATGAGTACGAGATCTCAAGCAATTCACGTAGCAAACGCGAGGGGGCGAGGGGAAATGGGGCGGGCACGGACATTCAGTTACCCGCGACAACTCCTATAACGAATTTGGTAATACTAAAACTCGTATTTGTAGTCGTTTTGTTGGTCAAATCATCATAATCATGGACAAGTACAAATTCTTGCTACATGTAGTCCGTACTACACAAAAGAACCATATATTATTTCCAAACGGTTTACTGTAAGAGGTTTGAGGGGCAAAAGATCACTCTCCACCTGATTCGATACTTAAAATCGGTATTTCTTGAAAAGCTGCTTTAGTTACAGTTACAAATCATAGAAAGCATTCCAGAAGATTGGGGAGAGGGGTGCGCCAATGCAGCTCAATGGATAAGCAGCTGGTCGCGCGATACAGCAGATTGGGGAGAGGGGTGCGCCATTGCAGCTCAATGGATAAGCAGCTGGTCGCGCGATACAGCAGATTGGGGAGAGGGGTACGCCATTGCAGCTCAATGGATAAGCACGATAGTGTAAGTATTTTATAAAAGCCCTTTGCATTTTCCTCATCTATTATTTAGTGCCCAAACTGAAATCAGATTACCTAAATTCCTCGGCATAAGCTGTGCGAACAAACTGCGCAAGACTCTCACTGTACTCCAGCACATTTTGCAGCACATAAAACTGTCTGAACAGCAGCACAGCGTCTCGTGGTGTCAGCAACTTTGACCTGCATCGAACCAATGCCATGGAACGCTCCATCAGTCGCTCGAGGAAAGACAGCTGCAGTACAACACAAGTTATAGTTACTGATAATCAGCTAAGGGGTCGGGAGGTCGACATGGCTCTTGAGCAAATGACCCCATAGTTTGAGAGCACTGGGCGAATTTTGAAAAGTATTGGGTCATCTGGGTAATATAATTTGCCAGTTGTTTAAAAATGGAACTCCGAAATAGGTTAACTGTTATTGTGTTATGGAACGAAGAATTCACCTGTGCTGATTATAACTCTGTGTACCGTATTTCAAAAGTTCAACATACAATTAATGTTTTTGTGTGTATCTTACTTATATTTTGCATTAAGTAGCGATAGTAGCAGTGTGGGCAATACAATATATCCTTCAGGGCAATACTGAATTAACGGCACACGGGCCTGCTTGTTTTTGAGACAGGTCAAAAATTGGGGTTTGAAATTATCGCAAATAAGAGCACTCACCACAGTTTCCTGCGATTCAAGTATCTTCATCAGCCAGTAGATGTTGAGAATATTGTCATCTGAGGCATAACACTTGGCCTGTTAGAACAGTTCAGAACTGAGTACAAAGCAATGTGGCTAACGTTCAGTAATAGCTATAGTTCGGATGTTTTTAAATTTTTCGACACTTTTTCTAAATTCTGTCGTTTCGGACAAAATTTGGTACACTTTCTGAAATTTAACTAAAGTAAATTTACATGATTGTACAAACATGAATTAGGCCGAAGAAGTATATATACGTCGCCCTTTTTCTTTTTAAATTACATTTTATTGGTAATATATGAAATTTAGAAGCGTTTAGTTATAATTTAGGAAATTGTGTAGATATTTATTAATTTTAATAATTAATTAGAATTGTAAACTATTATAATTATGAATAAAGGCTAAATATTATTAGTAGAAATCTAGTCACTGTCTAATGCAAATGCTTCAATTTGATTGGCTGTCTTACTCATGGTCTATCACGCAATAGACCCTCTCCGTGACACGTTCCTCTCTCACATCTAAAATGGAGTCAGTTTCCCATTGTAATGATGTTTGACAGTCCCCTATCCAAATCCGTTCCAAAAAAACTCCAAAAGCGTCACAAAATATTTGTGAACAATGTTTAACTTGAATAATAACCAAACTTTGTTTTGCTTGTGAGCGCTCGATCGTCCCCCGTGCGCACGAAAAGCAACACAAACTGAAACTCAGCAGACTTTTTTTACACAAGTTTAAATTTACATTTTCATAGAATGGTTTGTTTCATGTCTAGAGATTTCTTCTAAAACAATTAGAATATTCGCTCTCAATTTCTATCGGCAGTTTGATAGTTCATGAGGCCGGAGGCCGATAGAAATTGCGAGCTCATATTCTAATTGTTAATTATGCCGCGTTTGAATATCGCTTTTATTTGTCGGGAACTATCTGTACCTGATCTCAGCTGTTTCAAGAACTAACAGTTATGGATTACTTTTTGTTATCCGGATAGCCATTTCCTTCATCTGTATGGGGAAAAAATCCGGCTACTTCCCTCTGCGGGAGATTCTTTGGAATTGTTAGCGACAACGAGCGATTATTTGGAGGCGACTTTCTGGCCTGGAGTAATGTTTTGGTATACCCCGGTAATTGTAAACGGAAGTGTATCGAGCTTGATGAGGCAGTATTTGTGTCAAGATATCCTTTTCGCTTACGTGCATTTAGATACCTTGACTTTTTTCTCCTTCGATTGACTTTGACTGTACCAGAACGTCAAATTGTTATTGTTATTATTATTATTATTATGATTGTTTTTTCTGTTGTGTTGTTGCTGTTATTTTCGTTATACTATCATTATGTTTCCTGACCATGCTGCTCGTGCTTAAAGTGGCAAATATTCAACGTAACTTGATATATTGGCGGTCTACAAATTTTAACCTGTCTGCTGTAACAGTAATCCGCGCGGATGCTCATTAGCTGCGGAGATGAAAGTCAGTTGAATTGCTATGTGCTGATATTTGATTTGATTCATTTAGATTTCTGATCAACTTTTGCACATCATAGAATGAAATTTTTGCCAGCTTCCAAATTCAAAACGAAATTTCTATAGCCTGGTACATAACGTCATTATAAACAAGTGTAGTATTTACAAAAAGCCTGTCGATTGACATATCTTAGTTCTGGGACTGACCTTGAAATTGTTGCAAAACTCGATTTTGAAGGATGCCGCAACTTCATTTCATTTTCGTTTTGATTATAGTGTAGAATAAACTGGATAATTAGGTATAAAATAAAGTAAGTTTCATTCTTAATAGTTAAAAGAAGAACTATTTATGAGTATTTCATCACGTACCCAAACCCTGGAGATGATCATCAACTGACTGTTGGTCGCGTTCTTGTGTCGTTGCTTGCAGTCTAAACTCAACCCGAATGAGAACCACGCAACAGAGAATCAAACTTGTTATTGAAAGTGGACAAAAGTGTTGTTTATTTGTGGAGTGGTACATAACGTAATTATAAACAAGTGTAGTATTTGAAAAAAGCCTGCTGATTGACATATCTTAGAACTGAGGATGCCGCAACTTCACTGTTTTTTTTCGTTTTGATTATAGTGAGGAATAAACTGGATAATGAGATACAAAATAAAGTAAGCGACATTCGTATAGTTAAAAGGTGAACTATTTATGAGTATTTCATCACGTACCCAAACCCTGGAGATGATCATTAACTGACTGATGGTCGCGTTCTTGTGTGCTTCCTTGCAGCCGAAGCTCGACGCGAATGAGAACAACGCAACAGAGAACCAAACTTGTTATTGAAAGTGGACAAAAGTGTTGTTTCTTAGTGGTGTCACGCATATTTAGAACTGTATGGCAATCAAACTTGTAATATCACTTCAAGCCGCCGTCCGCTTGATCCAGCACACCGAACACACGCAATGTCGGAAAACTCATGCTAGGAATGTTAGGTCTGATGCAAACAGATCTCAACACTGGGTGATATTTTTATACCCATAGCTTTGATTCACATCACGTGTGTTGTTCCTGGCTTTTATCCAACGCTGAGTTGACCCTTTTCAATCTCCCATGCCCAACAGTCAGTAATAGTTAGCGTAGCTGGCGTTTCAGTCACTGGAGAAGGGAGATATAAATTGCGAAACTCTGCTGTTTGTTTTTCTCGCCGCGCCATTTATTTCTCACCTTCTCCGGTGACTGAAACGCCAGCTAAAGCTGGTGAAGTCAGTAACGGAATACAGTATGTTTACATTAATTCATTGAATAGATGAGTTTTGTCAGTATTGTTTCGAGGCTAATATATCCATTCCCGGTATATGTTCGAGGGGGGGGGGGGGATTTTGTTGATTTTTCCGATTATTTTAGGGATCTCAAAACGTTTCGAAATTGTTTCTCATTTGAGTCGATGGTGTAGGGATGGCAACAGATAGATCAAGTAGACATTTTAAAGGGGCAGTGTCAAGGCTACGTGCCTGGCGGTAATCATGCTTCAATAAATCCGGAAATGACAGCGGATAACAATGATTTGTCATTCAAGAATGTTAGAACCTGAAAGCAGAACATGCTCTTAGCCGCTGCGCTCGACTCGGCATTTCAGACTCACGTTCACTTGTTGAGACTCTAGTTTTCTCGACTCAATATCCAGTTGTAGTAGCACAATACAGTCTTGCCTAAATCATAATACCTAATGAGTCGAAAGAGGTTAGACCGCTTCCTCGGTGAAGGCCGCCATAGCAGTATGCTGCAGCAATAGATATATGACTTATTTACAAGGGTTGCAGTTCCCACACAAACAAAATAATAAATGGATTTTTCTGCCTAACTGTATAAATAACAGAACGATCCCTTTGATAAACCTGGATTACCACGCAAAATCACAAAACTTGATTTCGTGTTACAGTAATCATTTCAGTCAAGTTCAAGTTCACTGGAACCCAGTCCCCCAAGCCTGATACAGCCCCTTTAAGTGAATTTCAGTGTAACCGACATATTTCACGAGAACCTTTTCCTAATGCTGTGTAACACAATTTGGACTTTCTAACTTAGAGAAATATATGCTGAAGACTATTTTTGGATAAAGTTAGGAAAAATGTGTAACAACAACGTAGCTTTTCAAGCTGAAACAACATACCTTTGCTGAAATATCTGTGCTAATGAAAAGCACTTTCCGCTCACAAAATATCGGACATGCAAAATCAATATCTTAGCCGCGCACGTAGGAGACGTGTGAAAAGCAATTTCGGAAAAACCTTTCAGCTATATTTAGTTATGAGCTATTGCACAGCTCTACAGAATGGTGAAGACGGAGAAATCAATGTTCCCATTGGAATTTCGAAGTCTTAACCAGATCTATAGATTTTGACGAAGATTTATTCAGTACCGACATAGTAACGATATTTTTGGTTGAGAACTAGCTTCATTTCTCTCAGTGGA
>JANSTR010020010.1:0-22262 GCA_025434805.1 Antipathozoanthus remengesaui | reverse complement strand
ATTTTTTATTGATACTGTAAGGAGAAGATAGATGTTGATGGGAGTGACATGGTGGCCATGGGAGTGAAAGGGTTAATAAGTAAATGTTCTGAATGATACTCTTCTTGGAAGTTTTAACAGGTACTGTAGTCCTCAAAACCTAATATTGAAAGAACAAAATATTAAATAAATGCACTGTCTTATTTTGTGCAGTGGAGCTAACTTGATACTTGATCTTTGTCAGCTTGAGACCCTTAATCTTGGTAACAATAATTTTGAGACAGCCCCAGAAGTCTTGGCATGCATGCAAAACCTTCAGAAGTTGCACCTCTTCAATAACGCTTTAAGGGAACTAAATCCTCGTATATTATGTGAGTATTCTGTACATCTATGCTGGTTTATAGAGTTTGTTGCCTATAAGCTACACTTCCCCAGTCCACCCTCCCACCTCCCTCCTCCCATAAAAAATTACTTAGAACTCTGAAAACCCCAGTAAGTTTATAACCCACTGGGTTTCCACATTTTTAGCTCCTAAAACCCTGCTCCCTTTTCCTACAGCCATCAACCTCAAGTAACCCCGCCCCCTCCCAGAGATACTTACTGTAACATTACTACAGATTCTAATAAAAAATAACCTTTATCTTCATTAAAATCTTGCAAATTGATGCAAATTATGTTAAGCAGTTCATTATACATGTAGTCACTTCAATCTGTGATATTTTTCAATTCCTTTAGGTGGGCTTCAAAATTTGACTTTCTTAAACCTTAATGGAAATCAACTCCAGTACTTACCAAGTGAGATTAACAGGTGAAACATCTATATATTATGTGTGGAACATCCTAGTTACCAGGGTTTACTGATAACGTAAAGGATCCAAGATGACAAATCAAGAAAACTATGGACCGAGGCAGTTTTAAAGAATTTAGAGTCCACAAAGGGACAATTTAAGTGGTCTGTTTGTCAAGCACACAATTTAGGCTAACTGAAGCTAAGTAGCATTACTCAAGGAATTACAATATGACACCATCATCAGAGTCATTGGAGAACAGTGTTTGAGCTCAGAAAATTATGTTTTTGAACACATCTTGCCTTGTAGTCCATTTATATAATAGCATGATTTGATTTTCACAGTGGTAGACCTGCTGCCCTCAAACCACTTGATGGCTAGAATCTTCCTTGAACCACAGAAACGTCCCACCTTCTCATCGAGTGACCAGTTAGTGAAACTTCAGTCAGAAAAGTACTTAAAACTTACTTTTTGTAAAACTTCTGGTGCTATTCCCTTTTTCCTGCAATGTTTTCTATGCATTTTGTTTGCTAGGGAAACAACTAAATTAACATACTGTATGATCAGTCATTCTGTGTGTCTTTCAGCATTGTTGTTTTTTATATATTCAATTAATTATATTAAGTTTCTCTAGGTGTCTCAACACCTGTGCCTACAAACGTTTTTGTGTACTGTACATCTGCTTCTACATCATGCACAAGAAAAGATGCCCTGTTTACCCATGAAATTGAATAAGCTTCTTTCATTCATCACACTGTCTATCAGACGAGTTTATTCGAAACAAACACTTTTATATATTCATGAGCATTGGTTTAAGTTATAGCTAGCAAGTTTGAGCCCCAGTCTCTGTTATTCAATTATTAATATTAAATTAATGCTTATACAAGAAATGTTTGGAATTGGCCAGTACAGTAAGTCACCATTGAACAACATCTGATATTACTGGTCCAGTGATCATGAGCCGGTAATGAATAGAGTTGAGATCACCCCCTGCATAATAGGCAATTTTATTGTGTTATTAGATAAATAGTGCAAGACTGTCTTGAAACTAAAAGTGTTGTAGTATATGTAACCATACTAATTGAATTAGCTTTTGAAAGTTTGCCGTTTAGTTGTTTTCATGAGCTATTATAAGCCCAGTAATATATACTGTACAGGTCACTTTTTCCTATTGCTGTTCTAGGCTAGTATCTCTTCAATTTCTGAGTGTGGACCACAACAACTTACAGGAACTACCAACAGAACTATGTCACTTGATAAACCTAACAGAGCTGCATGTAGCAGATAATCAAATACCAAGGTAGAGTGATATGTGCCATTGTTGTTCAGTGCTTCAAAGGAGAACCTTACTTTCTATATGAGCAAATATTTCCTGCAGAAAGTGTGGCAGTGCTTAAGCTTAAATACAATGTAAAAGAAGGAATGGAAGATAAAAGTCAGTGGGAGAAAATTGGGAATAAGAATATCAACCATAGTAAATTGTACAGTACATGTATGTGTTTTAATTGTACAGTTTGTTTCTTGAGTTACCTTTAGTTATTAAATAGTGTTTAAATTCAGCTATTATCACAGATCTATTGGATTACAAAGTTCACCAAAATGAAAATTTAAGAATTCATAATCAACAGATACATGTAATTATTTTGCTCTTTGGTGAGGTAACAGTCCCTAAGGGAAAACATATAATAAATTATAATCGTAACTAGTTATCTACAGAGCTCCAGATAATATAACAGAACCTAACAACTTTTGTAAGAGACTTTAATGAAGTCCTCGACAAGGTAACGAAGGAAAGTAAACAAGTATGCTATATAATGTGTAACCTCAATGTAAATATTTTGAATAATCCAGAAATAACGCGTGCTCTAATTGGCCACAAATCAGTTTTATATTTTCCCTTTCCCAACTAAACCCTGATTTCAAATAAAACAAGAATGTCCTAACTTTTGAACCAGTTGACAAACTCTATAAAGTGACCATTCATTTTGTTTGTCTTGAAGAGTAGACTCTCAAAATGTTCATAATTCAGTTTCCTGAAATTCACAAGTTGACAATTTTCATAAAGGTTGATAAACTACTGAATTGAAAATGCAAAACTCAATTTAAGGGAATAAAACAGCATCGCTCGTCTTTCTAGATGAAAATATAAAATGCTACTAGTATGACATAACAGGGCATGGGAAAACTGTTTCATTCCCTTAATATCATACTACCAAATTACTGACAAGAGAGTTTTTAGACAGCATGTATTCAAATTTGTTGTGCCATTTGGGGTTTGATTTAAATCATCCCACAAGAATTACTATAAACTATGCCAAAAAAGCTTAGAAAATAAAAACCATATAAAACAAACATTTACATGTATACTGTATCTAATTAGATGAGATTGTAAGCAAAGCGATAAATAAACTCAAGGTATATATGCTATGTAATCCGTATAAAACAGAGCCTATGGAGATAGGTAATAGACTCTAGAAATTTCTCCTACATATGGCTAAACTTAGTAAGAACATCCCAGTATCCTATTTCAACTTGTGGAATCCTACCTTATGGAATCCTACCTTATGGAATCCTATGTTATGGAATCCTACCTTATGGAATCCTACGTTATGGAATCCTACCTTATGGAATCCTACCTTATGGAATCCTACCTTATGGAATCCTACCTTATGGAATCCTACCTTATGGAGTCCTACCTTATGGAATCCTACCTTATGGAATACTACCTTATGGAATCCTATCTATGGAATCCTACCTTATGGAATCCTACCATATGGAATCCTACCTTATGGAATCCTACCTTATGGAATCCTACCATATGGAATCCTACCTTATGGAATCCTACCTTATGCAGTAATTTTTAGGCACTTTGTTCCTCGATCCATGCCAGTCATGACTGAAGATGTAGTTATTGACATTACTCATGAATGACGACTGCTGGTTATGACAACATTCCAATCTTGCTCATACAAACTACTGTAGAGATAATTCCTAAACCGTTTATATCGTGCATTATTATTTAGTTGTTGAGCAGGCCAATTGAAAATATCGTGTGTGATTGAAGTTCTACTCAATTACAGACCCATCTCTATCCTTCCAGTTATTTCAAACATACTAGAAATAACATTCTACAATAGACTCTACAGCTGTTTGACTCAATTTGATATTTTATTAAACAATCAAAACGTTTTCATGCAGTGTCAATGTTATTCAACTGCGTTTGCATAAATTGGTTTACATGACAAAATTGGGCTGCACCAGATAATGAGCAATATGCAGTTGCTTTTTATGGATTTATCAAAGGCATTTAATATGGTATACTAAGACTTTCTCAGTCATATGAAATTATAACACTACGGAATTTAGATTGGATAAACAGTTATCTTAATAATCGATTCAAGTTCGTTCACTTTAGTAAATTTGATTCCTGGATCCTTCGAGCAGGAAAAGTCAAGTTTGGGACCCTTTTGCAGTATACGATTATAGTGGTGTCGGCAACGTATCATCACTAGCTAAACCTCATTCTATTTGCAGATGATACAAATCTTTTCATCTAAAACAAAGATCCGAACTATTACCGGAGAAATCCGCAAATGCTCACAATATGTTAACACTTAAACGGGCAGTTTCACGGTATTATTGTGCGATCTTTCCATTGCCCAACAAAAGACATTAGAAATACAAAAATAAGTTTTAGTACAAATGTTTCAGCACAGTTCTGCCCTAAACGTTGCAAATATGGTATGGATGGTTTAATCATTTCGAGAACAATTGAAATGGATTACGGTTAAGAGCACTTGCTGACGCGAATTTAGTGTTGGCCCGTAGGATGAATTATTAATTAATGCAAATTAGCAACAAAATACATTGGCCCTTGACATCTCTGTTCGCTCAAAGGGTTTCTTTTTTTATTCAATAAACTATTTAAAGGAGTAAAAATGGGAGGATCTCGTTTTAATTGGCATGTAGCAGTTTTGCACAGGGTAACCGTGAAACTCTAGCTCTCATCCTTTAATATTGATAAAACTGAATTCGTACTTTATAAACCTTGACAAAAGAAAACATCTATTCAAATTCGAATAAAACTAAATAATAAATAAATTGGAAATATAAAAAACAGTTTCTATATAGATGAGCACTTGGCTTGGAGGTCTCATGTTGCCAATGGTTCTATTGGAATTGTACACAAATCAAGTTTTTTCCTAAAAAAGAGTCTTCGCATTCTATACTTCTTTATGATTTATCTGTATCTGCAGCAGGGCAAATGCGTATCATTGACATTCATCAATTTTCAATTAAACATCAAGGTCCAATGCTATTCAACTCATTGAACAGTGATATTTTAAAAAGGAGTATTACTCTTCGTTTACTTTTATCTAATTTCAAAATATTAATTAAACTCATGCATCTTGTCACATCAATTTTTCACACTCCTACCGCTTTCTATCAATCGTTCTCGCCATTTCCTTTTTGAATCTATGTGTATTAACATAATGACTAATATAAATAAATCACATTCTTATAAAATGGTAAAAAACTGAAACTGAAATACATAAATTAGTATAATTTATGGCGACCCCCCCCCACTTTTTATTGTATTATTGAAATACTTTCATACCAATTAACAAACGCACAAAACCTAAAGAAAATCTAAGTGAACCTTGCATTTTGATGGAATGACCTTAAGAAAGGGTATTAAAATAACGATTTGTTTCCTTGTTTCTAGTTTACCTGAAGATATTGCATTTTTGAGAAATCTGACCAAGTTATATGCCTACAAGAACTTTATTGAAGAGCTTCCAGAGGTATGTGACAAGTGAAAAAACAAAATACCAGAACATTTGAAACAAACCATTCATGTGGACTGATAGGATATACTGATGAACTAAACGTTGATTCCTTGTGTGTTTTGCCGTGAAGGTGAAACGTTTCAGCTGACATGTTGAGCGCTAGCCTTTCAGAGAAAAAGAGTGACTAGCGCTCAGAACATCAGTTGAAACTTTTTACCCTCAAGGTGAAACAACAAATCAACTTTTAGTTCAACTAAAACAAGTGATCTATCCTATCATTTGACTTACTCAAGCATTATGTGGACACCAGATCCAATGTAGTGAAGCAAGGGCCGATAGAGCCTGGGTTTTGATTAGACAGGTATAGGTCTTTGCTACAGACTCTTAGTAATCCAGCACACAATAATTTTGGAAGGAGAGTTCCCAATAAGATATTTAGGTTGGGCAACAGATATTGTGAAAGGAAAGGTAAGGAAGGCGTTAGGGCAAATTGAGCAGAAGATTAAGGCAGAGGAACAAACAAGAGGTCAACTGCCGTGAAGCTGCAGTCTAGAGTCTTAGAATGATTTGAAGGTTTGGAAGACAAGCTATTAAGGATAAGGAATGATCAGGGAAGAAATTATGGACTTTTAAACACTTCATTATATATATATCGTACATAGGAACAATTGAAACGATAAATTAAATTTTTAATAGGCTGTTCAGATTATTGAAATCTGGAACTGTAGCTACTACCTCAAAATGAGTCAGAGACGTTTAATATCTTGGTAGGAAAGGAACAAGGAAAAGATCCATTTTCGAGCCAAGGAAGTGTTTCTGTCCTTGGTTCCTGTATTGCTAAGCAGATGACTCTATGAGAGCCGGACACTAGTCTCTCGCAGGCTCGCTTCCAGCAGAAACTGGTACTCATTTATACTACTGAGTCGACTGGAGCAAGTCGAGTAAAGGGTCTTGTCTGGTCCAGTTGGGGCTTTAGAATCACGATTGTTGGGTTACGAGTCAGACACGCTTACTTCTCGACCACTGCGCCGCCCGCCGACAAGAAAAAGAAAGAAAACATTAAAGGAAATGTGTAATAGAGATGTACAATTCTAATTTCAGGGTTTGTCAAAGTGTACGCAGCTCACCACATTGGATATATCAGCAAACAGGCTGAGAATCTTCCCAGCGGAAGTAAGTAATAACAAAGGTTAAGAAATTTATGTCAACCAGCTTACATTGCTGTTAGGGGCTTAAACAACAAGGGCAAGAGCGCGGACAGGACGACTGGTGAAAATTTTAAGATTTCCTGTGTCATCTTTTGGTTTCTGCAGACTTCACTTATTAGTCCGTACACTCAGCTATTAAAGAGCGTACTGTTTTTTCTCGTTTTCACTGTTTAACTCTCTGATTCCACAATGGTAGCAGCTGCCAATGTTCAGTTTTGTTATTGTTATTTGCCCTCCTTTGAGGATCATTCGCCAGTCAGGAAATTGTACACAATTAAGGAAATTATAGGAATACAGCAGATTATTGTATAGTATGCAGTAGATACAACAATACTTAGACTACTTTAAGGTGAGTGGAGCTACTTGTAGAGACGATGTTTCTAAACTGTAAACTGGATACGAGAGGTTAATATCAGGGCGAGAGCATTCCATTGTTTTACATGCAGTTCCATGGCAAAAGAACAGTGTGTGTCAGAATTTGTAGAAGTGGAGATGGCGTGAAAGCGTGTGTATTTCTGTTTCTGGTTGTATGTGATCGGCGTACTAGCAAGTCTTCTTAAGTGGGCACATATGGAATTCGGCATACTCTTCCACTGATAATGTTCCGTTGTCTTTAAAACGTTTCGACAACTTCTTGCCCTCTTCAGGTAATGGTGTGTTGTCGCAGTTCCGTGAGTTCATTAAGACACTTTGGACAGTCTGGCTTTCCACAGTTGTCTGCTTCTACTGGAGATTTCTTGCATATAAAGGTATTCAGTAGGATCCCTCCTTGCTCTATGATCTTGGTTCGCACCTGCCGTTGCTCTGTTCTGCGATTTCCTTTGCTATCTTCTTCCACGTGGAAGCATCGTCATGATCCGGTTTGTGATACTGTACAGAAGGATGAGGTGGGCATCCACTTGTCGTTGTTCAATGTTTTCCACTTGAGCTTTTTTAGCATGACTGTTTTTTTTTTCAACGGGTGAGAAACCTTGAACTTGGAACGATGACTCTTGAACCATTTCTTGTTTAACGTTTCTGCTATAGCTGTCTTTGCTGCCTTTGAAAGAGCTCTACTGTGAAGAGAACAACCTTCTTAGGCACATTCCAGTGCACTCGCAGCAGGAGGATGAAGTACTTTCCTTGAAGGTATTGTAAGTTACTATCATTAGTTATCAATAAGTATCAATTGTCCATCTTGCGCTTCCCAGGGGTTACTTTTCAGAGAAGGCTACGTAGCCATTGTGCATTTCACTCGAAATTCAATTAACCGTATTTATGCCTAGACCACGCCTGTACACAACCTAAAACAGTAGCACAGCGTAGCAAAGTAAGACATACTGAACACTATGCTGGGTTCTGTCAATGAAAATGTCGGTGGAGCGAATGTATCACTAACATGATCCAATTAAATATTAAATGAAATTCTTGAAAATCAAGCTACTCCTTCCATTTTTCATTCCGTATGTTCTAGGAACTAACAGCTCGCTACATCCTAAAAGGGTTGAAGGACGGGTAAGTACATCATAGTTGGTGTTGTTTTAAAGTAATGCAAATGAACGATATGCTTGTTTGTTGTGCGCTTGGAACGCCGGACTGGACTGATCATTTGGTACCATCCCGGAAGACCTTGCGCGCACAAAATGGTTTCAAAATGGCCGCCATTCTTAAGCTTCACTCAGTCAGTTTTGAAAAAGTTCCATACAATGAAAATTTGATATATTTGAATAGAGTAATGAATCAGATTGAGTTGTAAAAGGGCTGGAAAAAAACTCCTTTGTTGAATTAGATAACCTGTTTTATAGTTTTTTTTTTGCCGTATTTGTTTCTTCAAACGGAGGGAGCCAACAACAGCTCTTGTTATAAATAAACTCGTGATGCCTTGTGGGATGGTGTCTTTAGAACAGGAAATACAGCACGCGCTAATTGGCTAACTCTTAACACGTGATAAAATTTCCTTTGAATTGTCTGGAAAAGGGAAAGAAGAAGGTTAAACCATCTGATATGTTGTGTGGTCATAAAGCAATTGATCATACACAGAAGTTACTATTTCAGATACAAAGCAAAATTCTCGCAACATGTTTACAAGCTATGGAAACAGTTTAGGTAAATTTAGCAATACGCCATACGCAGTGTTTGGGTCTAAAAGGGTTTAAACTGAGTTATTTGATCAGGATACAAAACCATCGTGGTTTAAACACAAGCTGTAATAGTAACTACTGTCCAAGCAACGTTCACCAGTTGTTTGATATAAATGATTTTAACACTGCACTGAATGGAGACAGAAAGAAATTGAGATTAAGAGGGGGAAAAGAAAGATGAATGCAAGCTGGAGGCATTCAAATTCGCATTACAGTGCCGCTGTTATATCGGAGAAGTTAGAGGCATTTGTTGTATGACAAACATGTGCACCTTATTTTTTCAGACGATCCTATGTGAAGATGTCAATCAGACACTATCCAAAGATACAGGAAATGCTATAGTACTCTAGCGAGTGCGCTGTGTGTGGTGAATCGTTTTTAAACACGTGGCTCGAGTGCGTACACTTTGTCGATGCTAGAAAGGTAAAGTTATTTGAGATCTTTAAAGTTACAACCATTATCCTAAGACACAAGAGATGCTACAGTAATCTAGCAAGTACGCTGTGTGCGAAATCCTTTCTAAACACTTGGCTCGAGTGTGTACAATTTGTCGATGCTAGAAAGGTAAAGTTATTTGAGATCTTTAAAGTTACAACCATTATCCTAAGACACAGGAGATGCTACATTAATCTAGCGAGTGTGCTGTGTGTGGGAATCGTTTCTAAACACTTGGCTTGAGTGTGTACAATTTGTCGATGCTAGAAAGGTAAAGTTATTTGGGATCTTTAAATTCACAACCATCATCCTAAGACACAGAGAATGCTACAGTAATCTAGCAAGTGTGCTCTTTGTGGGAATCCTTTGTAAAGACGTGGCTCGAGTGTGTACAATTTGTCGATCCCAGAAAGGTAAAGTTATTTGGGATCTTTAAAGTTACAACCATTATCCTAGCAAGTACGAGACTAAGGATTGATAGGACAGAGAACCTAGATTATAATGACAGCCCATTTGCAATACCTAGTTCAAGGAAAATCAGCAAAGCCCCTTCCTGTACTAAAGTCCGTTCTTACATTTAGGCACTGAAAACAAAGACAAATGTTGGTATAATTCCTGTCCGTGGCTTGCTATGTTCGTACAAGTGTTTCAACACCGAAGGACATGACTTCTATGGCATTGCCCACGTGGGTGGCACGTGAATGAATAGTAGATGTACCGGCTGTTAGATCATAGCTGGTGGTTTCTAAGCAGAGTGAGGGTCTATAGAGCTGTTATAGAATAACTCACGTGGTTGGCACGTGCTCGAATATTACCTCTGCCTTCTGTTACTCTACCGCAGGTTGATTCTAAACAGATTGAAGCTGTTATATAGCTTTTTATAGAGTAATTTACGTGAATGGCTGGCGAACTAGTTTGGAATTTTCCTTCCTAAGCCCGTGGAAATTCCAGTATACGGGTGTTTCAAGAGAAGGTCCTGATCTTTATGGAATACTACACCTGAATTTACCATGAAGATAAGATATGTCAAGAGGTCATGTCACACGTTTTACTTACATGTGCACTGCATGGGGAAGTCATTTGCGTCGTTATTATGCCTCTACACAGTGCTTAAGGGGTGTTCTCTATGTGGGGAGCAACTCACGTAATTTGCACTTGAAGAGGTCGTGGACAAAGTGGACTGAATGGTGTGTTTGGACAATGCGCCTTGATCTCTGAATACGTCTAAAGGCATTTATGTTCGCGTGTATACGTACTATGCACTCAACAACATCAATTGGTTGGGTGGCTTTGCACATCAACATTCAGAAGCTGATCCAGAACTATGATTGGAGACGAGTCTGGGAGGTTGGGAAGTGAGGAATCTGCTGGTTGCATTCCAGCGTGCGGTTATTGTATTCCGTAATTAAGTTCATTGTTTTGTGCCGTTCTCGTTGACGTTCTCGCCATCGTATCTTAAGGTCTCTATTATTTGGAAATGAGCTCCTCTTAAGCTTCATCTCCTGGAATATTTGATATATTTGTACAGTGGAAATTCCATGTAAGCCACCTTTGGCCGTGCAGCTGTACGTTGAAACTCGTTGATGCAAAATTTAGACTTGCACAGTTGCTGCATGCAAAGGTCAGTTCATTATTCATAAGACCTTTTTGTGTATTTCTGCTGTCACATCGTATGTGAACTGTACATAAGAAACATTTCACTTGATAGTTGTTGAGATTGTCTTTATTTGAGGCTAGCTACGTGAATGAATATACAGCAACTTTGTTGTGGTCACAAAACTGACTTTGCAAGTATTTCAGTTTCTTCCGAAAAATGTCCATGGTTATTAGTCAACTATATTTTTCTTGAAGCCAGAAGAAATTAAAATCTTATTTAAGCAGAAATCAAGGCACACATTACACTTTGCTAGACTTTCACTCGAATTTCAGTGCAAATTTTGTTTGATCAAGTAAACTCCTTTTAATATGCACTCAGAATCTTTTGAGTTTACATAAAATATCCTGGATTGCCCCTTTTGAATCGATAATTGAATCCTTCTTTCCCTTTTTGCGCTATCAAAACACTTATCAACTATAAACTAAACGTTTTGGTATATTCACTGGCTTTTCTTGTAAGAGGTCGGTATATTTTCACTTCTCCGTACTAATGTATCTGGTTTCCACTCCCATGTATCAATCTTGTTGTAAGGGTTGAATGGGTGGGTAGTGGTCACCGTTTTGGACATCGGCCCCATGTAGGCGAAGGTCGACTGGCTCGAGTACTCGGATGCAGGGTACGACCTTTACAAAAGCGTGTAGGAAAAGAGAAGAAGCAGTGAATAGAGGCCCACTTGCTTACCTCAGTGTTGTAGCGTTTTTCTGTGTGCAATCGAATCCTACTTTCTGCAACTACAGCTGCAACTTGTCTCGCAACGATTTTGACCATTGCAGAAGGTGTTACACAGTGCAATGGTTGGTGCAACTTGTCTCGCAACGGCATTGCAAGACAATTTGCATGGGAAACTTGCAGCCTGTAACACCGCATTTACCACCAACTACACACATTTTCATTAAACGCCGAGAAAAAGCTGCTATAATTTAAGAAATAGCCACGAATTGTCTTACTGTTAATGTTATCTATATACACGCATTAAGAGTTTGGGAAAAAGTGAGCACCAAACTCAGAAGTCCGCCATATTTGATATTTTCAATTGTGTGGATGTGAATATTTATTTGCGCTTATCATTGAATTGTTCATGTTTTTGCGGAAGAAACCTCTTGCAGCGTTTCATACAATAAGGTAAGATCAAACTAGGCATATATACAATTTGATAATGGCGTTTGGTGCGCACTTTTTCCGGCTCACCGCCCAGCATGCATGCATTGCTAGCCGCTTGGAAGTCCCAAACTCTTACTGCGTGTATACAATAACCTGACCGTACCTTCACCATTAATTTCAAGTTGTTCATTGTTGACTGCGTGAAAAGTGTGGATGGAAGCGTATATATATATAATTAACTATAATTCTTACCTGTATGTCAAAGCTGATGATGTCAAGAATTCCGGCCTTTTCATACACGGTCCAGGCTTGGGTTTCACTGGAAATCGTGGTACATGACCGCAGTAACCCGGCGTGGGTCTTGTGCTAAGGGAAAAAGAAGGGATACAGTTTCATTTACTTCTCGGCAACCAGTGCATGATTACATAGGGTGTTGATAAACTCATGCAGATGCCTGAGTAGTTGCCTGGGAATAAAACGTTGACAGATTTTCATTGGTTGATGGCTGTAGCTACAGTCAACATTTCAACCGTTCTTAGAAATCTACTGACATTCTTGCACGTCTCTATATGTTCCTTTGCCTAATCTTGAATATTTTATTACATTTGCTCTAACAGGGTGAAATAATGCTATCTTTGAATTTATATTTCAGCTGAAATTTTCACTCTCGTGCTCGATTTGAATCAACCAATAAAATACAAGAACGATGGCTACCGAGTGAAGTTATATATCCTAGTTTTCGGATTTTAGCAGGTGTTTAATCAAACTATCTGCTGTTAGCACAAAGCTTCTGAACCGTTATTTTTGATTCTTTTATAAGCAAATGGAGGTTATAGGCCATACATGCAGTTTCGAGTGCTGACAGGGTTGGTCAGTTTTTTCTTGGTTACAGTGGCCATAGTTTTCCAGCGATCTCACTCCGATATCTTGATTTCTCCTGGTGGTGCAGATTTCCTCATTTAGTCTTCACCAAGTGAACAGCCCTCGTCGAAAGGGCAGTACAGTTGTCCATTATTGCTGCTCGCGCAAAGTTCGATGAACTGCATAATTTGCTCTTAAAAACTTCCAATTTGTATCTCGGAACTTTGAAATTGGGAAAAATTTCTGATATTTAACTTGTAATAAGTATTTTGTAATGTTCAACAGAACTCGGCGTTATACTGCGTCCCCAAGTGTTGTTTTCGTTAGCGAGCCAAATTTTGAGTGGCCTTCCCCCCATTTTGCATGTAGTGATTTCCACTTGAATTGAAGATGATGTTACCGTAATAAACCTTTGTACAAATGAGTGTTTATGGAGTACAATTTACCCTATTCTTAATTCATCTTAGGGATAGAGAATTTAATTTTCGTCAGTTCAGGTTCCACGGCCAGTAGCAAGTAGTATAGCAGGGATTGAATTATCCTCACAAAATGTGCGCAAGTGGTGGGCAGTAGATAACCTGGTCAACCATTCATTTGCGTAATGGCTTTGTTTTTCATATGGAAAAACAAAGCCATTACGAAGCCATTGATTTCGTGTTCCGTGAAGATTGCTGTCGCAAGGTTCTTGGAATTGCCAAATTTATTCATTACTGAGTTAACTTATTACAAGAGTAGTTTAGTTCTCCTCTCTCCAGTCATACTCAAATAAATTGTTACGTCTTATATACATTCTAATGTTCCAATTATAGAGTTCCAATGACTGCGCACTCAGGACCGGGCAGTAAATATTCCAATTTGCAAATTCGTGACAAGTGCATCAAATTGCATTCGTGTTCCTTGCAAACTGCACATAATTCTAAACATGAATGGGACAGGAAGCTCGATTTTGTAAAATTATTATCTCTCAGTTATAAAATCGTGTACCCCGATAACAAAGGCTTTTTTCTGGCACCCGAAAAATGGGGAGAAAAGAAAAACCTCTAAGGAAATCGTGCCAAAAACATGTATAACTTTATAACGCGGCTGGAGCCCAATCTCCAATATTTATTATAGTGATACTTCATATAGAAGATAACAGTTGCAATCAATACAAAACACCAGTTAACAGCGCAGTGGGACTTATCCACAAGTACACCAAACACCTGGTTGTACAGCGAGCTCAATTTGAAATAAAACTTTTTCAGCATCTCTGGACGTGTGAACAATATATTGCGATTTTCGACACTAGAATCATCCAATCGTCCAGCATTTAATCCGAAACATTTACAGGACTTAATCTGGTGCTCCATAAGTGCAGTTAAAGGACAGATAACGAGAACCATTCCATCTGAAGGAAAACAATTCTTGCAGATTTCACATTTGGCAGACAGTTTTTAGCCAAGGGCAACAGCAGTTGGTAAATTAAATTATTTTTTTATCTTATCTGATTCTAATTTCGAAAGAACATCCTCTAAGGTATTTGAAGAAGCACTGCAATCGTACCAGTGATTACTTCCACCCGCCATTTGATAATGCGGGTGTCATTTTGGCCAGCAGATATGTACATAGTTTATGCGCAAGAATGACGCGAGGGGCGAAAACTGGTTTCATAACCAGTTTGACCAGTGTGACCAGTTTGACCAGTTTGACCAGTTTGACCAGTGTGACCAGTTTGACCAGTGTGACAAGTCCAAACTCCTGGACGACTTATCGCGCATGCTCAACAGGATTCAGAGGTTTTCTTTTCTCTTCATTTCTCGTGTGCCAGGAAAAACCTCTGTTATCAGGGTAAAAATCACGATTTGAAAATGGATATAATTAATTGATAATTGAACTTAGTGCAATTTTATTCTGAAATTGATTTTAAAATCACGCGTATAATTTCGCGGATCCAAATCATATCTTTTTCTGGATTATATCTTGTTGCCTAGGACATAGTGTTATGAATCTATGCTTACAATTGGCATTTAGTCGCCTTCGAATCCTTGTTCTCATCGTGCTTTCTTGATATGCTTCCTTCTTGATACTCTTGGCAAGTTGTCATAGCAACAGTTTTGAAACTGATTTAGTAAGTAGGAAGGTAGGTAAGTAAGTAAGTCTAGGTAATTATATAGTTTAGTATGTAAAAAGGTACGTAAGTAAGTAAGGCTAGGTAATTATATGATTTAGTAAGTAAGAAGGTAGGTAAGTAAGTAAGTCTAGGTAATTATATAAGAAGGTAAGTAAGTAAGTAAGTCTAGGTAATTATATAATTTAGTATGTAAAAAGGTAAGTAAGTCTAGGTAATTTTATAATGTATGTAAAAAGGTACGTAAGTAAGTCTAGCTAATTAAGTTAATCTAAGCAGGTAAACAAATAGGTAACGAAATTATTACATGTGGTAAATAAGTATGTAAGTAAGAAAGACATAGTAAGGTAGGTAAGTGAGTAGGTAAGTTATTCTAAAATTGAGTAGGTAAGTGGGTGTAGGTGCGTACAAGTTAGGCAGGTAAGTACGTCAGTAAGTAGATAAAGCATTAAGTATAGGTAAATTAGTAAATAAGTAATTACAAGTCGGTCATTGAGTACTTGGTAAGTAGGTAGTTAAAAAGTGTGTATGTATTTAGATAAGTAAGTAATTGTCATTGAAATCACATGGATAAAGTAAAGTAAATAAAGGCTAAATAGTTTTGCAATAAAATGTTAAAAACTCAAACGTTTACCCTAAAAGGTCATCGTCAGGAGTATGAAAACAGTGCAATCCTTAATTTATTAAGTAAGTAATTATAAGTCAGAAATGGAGTAGGTAAGTAAATACACCTTGGTAAATAATTAGGTAAGAGGGTGAATGATTATATTTAGGTAAATAGTGGGTGCGTAAATTCAAATAGTTAGGTAACTATGTAAAAAGTGGGTACGTAAGCAAGTAAGTAGGCAAGTGGGTAGATATTACCTACTTACTTATAAGTAGGTAATCGTCAGTACAGGTAATGCTTCTTGGGCTAAAACACACGTCCTATAAACAAAGTATCCGAAATGATTGTACCACTTACCAGGCCTCCCTCTTAGAAGGATGGCTTCTGCTCTCGTATTCAGTGAAAGGACTGGGCCTGATCTGCACCTCGTCCCAGCTCACTCGCTGCCATTCTGAAGGCAGTTGATCATACCTTCTGGGTCTGTAGGAAACTTGATCCGCGGTCCGAGGACCGCATTCAACGACGAGGACATTGTGCTGAAAAAGGCAACAACGTAATGCAATTAGAAATAACACTATGGTCCACATAACATTTTTAGGAATAATCAGGAAAAATGTATTCCCTATCCGAGGTCCAAATGGCTAAAGAATGTTGCCCCAAAATGACCAGTACATTTCTATATAGTCCATTAATTTTCTATTTTAACCTTACACCCTCCACCTGACATTGCAGATGGATCTTCTTTTTTTATATTAATCTTACTGGTCGTCTTACTGCGAGAATAGCGATTTAAGGCATATGAAGTTCAGATATTCAGTCAATGTTAGAACAACTAAAGGTTTCTGGTTGCAAGACGGCATTTTTCCTGTTAGTAAAGATAGAATATATGATTATATGAACACGTACGAAATAACAGGCAGGCTTTCGCACGAAAACACGCTTAAACTGAATAACACCGTTACTACGGTTACATAATAAATCGAGCCTCCAAAACTACAAAAGTGCTGGATTTGTTTGCTATATCATTGGTGTTTCTGTGATAAATAATAGAACATTACATGGCAGCTTGGAGATCCGAAATGTCTCTCTCGTGTTGATATGTATTTCACTCATTCGCTGAGCTTGTTCGTGTAAATCATATTCTTCAACATTTGAAGAGAAATTTCTCCAAGCGGCCATGTAATACAGGCATATAACCAGGATTTCCTGCAGGAGGGTGCATTGTCAGCCTCTAGCGGACCTGGTGTTATGCAGTTCTCAAGACTGATTTCTCATTAACTGTATTTTGTGTGTGCTGGGGCGTAGCTTTTGGAAGGGTGCACAGGCACCTATGCACACCCTCCCCCCCATGCACCCCCTCTGTATACACACCTGTATTATCCTCTGTTTTATCGGTGTTTCGTAGCTCTACTCTACTTATATGTTTAGCATTGTATAATGCAATCGGTAAATGTGAAAATCGAAAGTGAATATAGTATATATAACAACAAATTACATTCGTCGAATTGAAGCTGGCGCGGGTGCTCAGAGTGCTCAATACTTTGCAGCAGAGCGAAATATTATTTGTAAAACTATATGATGGTAAAAATATTTGGTATATGTAAAAATTTAGGTTAGATAAAAACTCATAATGTAGTTTCATGGATAAATTACAGTGCTGTAGAAATATCCACACGGAGAAAGAGAAAAATCTCTGATACCGGTGGGATTCGAACCCACGACCTCCGGAACAGATCACCGTTGCTCTACCAACTGAGCTACAAGGCCAGATGGGAGCAGGAAATTAAGATGGTATAAAGCAGTAAGGTTACCCCAAGCTCACTAGGAAGTGCGGCAGTAAAGACAACATCGGCTTCTACAGAGACGACGGACTGGTCGTACTCAGAAACACCAGAGCTCGATCAGCAGACTGCATCAGAAAAGACTTCTCTGACACAATCGAGGAGGAAGGCTTAAAGATAACTTGCCAAGCCAACATGAAAATCATTAACTATCTTGACATTACACTCAATTTAATTACCGAGAAGTTTTACCCGCACCGCAAGACGGACAACCCGCTATACATCCACGCCCAGTCCAACCACCTGCCGTCAATCATCAGGCAATTACCGACTAATAGCAGAGTCGACAGCCTGTCCTGTGACGAGGCAGAGTTTAACAAAGCGGCACCACTACACTCACACCGCGCTCCGATCAAGCCGCTTTGTGGACACCATGACCTACGAGAAACAAAAGGGGAACAAGGAAGGAAAAAGAATGAACGGAACCAGAAATATTCTATGGTTTAACCCACCGTACAGTAAAAACGTCCAGACTAACGTAGGACGGCAGTTTCTCCATTTAATCAATAAACACTTCCGAAAGATCACTTGTTTCACAAGCTTTGCAGTCAAAACATCTGCAAGGTTAGCTGTAGGTGCATGGACAGTATGGCTAAAAACATCAAACGCCACAACAGGAAAATCCTCAGGCCGCAATCCTCTAACGACCGCGCACCCGGATGCAACTGCCGGAAAAAGCCCGAATGCCCGCTTGACGGAGCTTGTCTGACTTCCAGCCTTGTGTACAGAGCCACAGTATCCACCCGCAGCCAGCCCCACAAAGTCTACATTGGAATGACAGAGCACGATTTCAAAACCCACTACCACAGACTGTCATTTAACGACAAAAAATACTCCGGACGCACAGCCCTTTCAAACAACATCTGGGAATTTTAAAGAATCGGACATCCCATTCACTATTAGGTGGTCCGTGATTAAACGCCTGACCGCCTACAAAAGCGGAACTAAACAATGCAACCTATGTTTAGCGAAAAAAATTGCATCCTCAACGTCGACAAAATTCCCTATCGGAGCTGCTAGCAAAATGCCGGCATGAAAATAAATTCTATGCCATCAACTTTAAGCCACCGTAATTTATGTGCACTCACAGTCTGATTATCGCCGTGCAACGGCGTGAAACTCGAGTAACTGAGTTTTTATCTAACCTAAACTTTTACATATACTAAATATTTTTACTATCATATAGTTTTACAAATTATAACAACAAATTATATCTATATATAAAAAATTGATATTTCTTTGCATAGTTTCTTCATATGACACAAACGAATTTGACGGAAAACATAGAAATAAAGACACAACACCATATCGTAAATGGTAAAATTATCTGTTTGCTAAGTATGAGAACAAGTAGGGATTTCCAGAAAATATGGTTGATATTTAATTTACGGAAGCTACTAGTAACTAATATGTGCCAGTTTAGCTGTTTTTACACAAAAATGGCATTTTCAAATTCCTTCAAGTTTTCGAGATATTTAATACTTGTCGACATCAGAATTGCAATACATTTTTTTTTGAAAACTAGGATTTATGATTCTACCGTCTTCAAAGCACTGCAAATAAATTTACAACACAAATTGTGAACTAGTAAATGAATAAAATAGGGGGGAATTTTAGGAATATTTCTCACGAGAAACAAATATTTCCTCATCATCTCATAAATAATATCAGAACTTATAAATTCTAGTTCTGTTTATATCGTTGACACGTACAGTAAAGGCGGTGTTACAAGGTTACTCAAGGTTAGCAATGTTACTCTTTCAGTGTGTAGATCAGACTCTTCTTTCTTTATCACTTAAATTGCTCTCTACGACTTCGGTTTCTCCCAATTCTGGCAGTTTCAGTTTCCGTCTCTCCTTCATAACTTAACGATGTTCCGAACGCCGCCGCTGTCGTTTCGAAGGGGTAAAAAGTATACGCAGAGCTTGTCCGCTTACTGGTGAAACCGTGGGCTTTTGCATAAGACCAAATGTTGCGAGACAAGTTACATAAGGGTGTTACACGGTGCAATGGTTGGCGTAAATTGAAAAAGTGGCTGCAATCATTGCGAAAAGTAGAACCGAATTTTACTTTCTGCAACGTTAGATGCAACTTCTCTCGCAACAATTTCAACCATTGCAGGCAGTGTTACACGATTCAATGGCCTGTGCAACTTGTCTCGCATCAGCGTTGCGAGACAAGTTGCACAAAAAATTGCAGCGTGTAACATACACAGCACTATCTGCACATAAAGAACTATAAACCTCAAAGAATACACAGCAGCTTGTACCTTCCTAGTGTCAAACTGTTTGTCAAGTGTCTGGTATTCGTTATTTTCAATTGGTGGTAGAAAGTTCTGCTTCTTAACGGCCTCCGAGCTGGCGATTCCTCGCAGACCAACTGCTGGCGAGCGTCCAATGTTATTTTGCCGGCGACGCGGTCCAGCCCGTAAACTGTACGGCAAAAATTTTGTGTCTAGTTTTGTTTCAAGTTTCGGTCCTTGTAGTTGAAAGCTAGGAATATCTTGAAACATAATGGGCGGAAACATTACGAAAACACTTCGATTCACTGTGACGGGAAAACGACGCTTGAACTTGAAGCATTCCACTTTGAATGTGATTGTGACGATTTGCGCTTGTGACGTAAAGAACAATAATTCTCGTACCGAGGGAGCGCCCGCGCGCAGGATCGCTTCGTGGCGTGTCACCCCATGTAACAATCATGATGAAACCCAACCTGCTAGGTTATTTTCCCTAACCTGGTGAGATTTTGACTTAAGACTTAAAGACTTAAATAGTATTACCTAAACTAGCTGTTAAGCTAATGCTAGGTGGGCTGGTCCCGATCACAACCTGCGCAGATGGCCAGGGGCCTGCAAGGATGTTATTGACGGACCTGAGTACTCGTCAATTCTGGACTGAAAAAGCCTTGTCAAATTTTGATCCGAACCTTATGAAAACTTAAGTCCCCTTCGTGGCCTGATCGATCTGAAAAGTGATATTTGTGTTTTATTTCAGGAACATGTAGTTGTCTGTTTAAATATAATTCGTTGACAGTAGATTAAGAATACAAACATTAATTTATCTCATCTGGAAAAATATTGTACTAACTTTGGTGGAAAACCTTGTGACCTCGCGAATGGTTTGTAAATATTGTACTAACTTTGGTGAAAGACCTTGTGACCCCGCGAATGGTTTGTAAAATATTGTACTAACTTTGGTGGAAAACCTTGTGACCTCGCGAATGGTTTGTAAAATACCTTGTTGATATTGAGATATCACCAGGTCTGCTACACAGGTGTGTTACAACTATCGACAATCATCATTTCAACTGCAAAGCTTTGGGTGCAGGTAGAAAGTCAAACGAGCAGTCCAGCCAACTTTCTTTGGACTTTTTTGGCCATAGGATAATGAAATTTTATGAATTTTTCAATTCCTGCAAGTCTAAACATCACATCACCAAGTCCCGTTGTATAAACAAAGTGGCCCTCGGTCTTCAAGTTGTGAATAAATTTTTTTCCTCGCACTTTACAGATTGTAATAACTTTTGCATTCAGAAGAACTAAATAATTTTGAGGCAACGTTTTACTTTAAGAAATCACCGGACACATTTTAGAAATCTTGGCCGGCATCACAATTACTTTGAGAGTACATGGCTGTAGATTCTGGTGAGATGGCAGTCGTACAAATTGTCCTCTCTCAAATTGGAAGAAAAGGTATCCTGGAATTTCTGCTAATCATCATATAGCTGCATGTATTGACTGTCAGTATAAAGTGATAAACCGATGATAAATGCCTTGTCTAATAAATAAGAACAAAAAAACAGCCGAAATTAAGAAAGCTCTAAAAACACTCTACCTTACGTTGGGATACATTACTAAATTACTTGCAGACCTTGCAAAATTCATGATCTTAGTCAAGCTTTGTCGCCTCGTCAATGAGAATCATTAAAACGTTAAGTGCGAAAACCCGTAAAATAGAGCAATGACCTGATTTGCTGTCGAGAAAACTTTCAGTCGACATATTTTTCTCGTTTGTGTGGTTCTCTTTAACTGAGCACTCGGACGGCAAAAAGGTAAGAGATTGTATCTGAACTGTTTTATTTAACGTTACCAGCTCGAATATAAGTTTTAGCTGATAATGAATACATAAATTTGTAAAACTACTGTAAAAATAGCATCATTACTGTAATGTGTAACAAGATAAAATTTAATATTTGCAGTGACTTTGCTTCGTAACAAAATACAAGAAGACAATGAAGGAAATTGAACAATCTTGACTGCCTTTTGAAAGCCTTGCTATTTGCCAGAAATCCGTGGCAAGAAATATTAAACCAAGAGAAATGCATTTTCATTGTCAAATTATAAAATAGAAGGAAACTTTTTGCCAAAAAAATGTGTTAGAGTTATCAAGTAGTAGTAGTAGTAGTAATCTTTATTTCATTAGGGTAATCCCTTCAATACAAAACAGTACTGGTCCATAGGAGCCCTAGATCAAAAGATTAATATCGTCTCTTGTTGGTGTTGTTTATTTCCTTTTTCGATATTTTCTGTAAAACTAAAAAAGAAAAAAAGTGTGACGAGATGTTCATCAACTCTCGCAGGTATTACGTGGGCGGATCCAGGATTTAGTGAGAAGGGGTTCGGACAAGCAGAAGGCAAAGCAGAACATTTTGAACAAGGAATATTCTGGCCTACGTTATCTTGTTTTTCCTTACACTTTAGGGGGTTCGACCGAACCCCCCCAAGCCCCCCCCCCCCCCCCAACGAGCACCCCCCCCCCGGGCGGTG
>JANSTR010019899.1:0-13741 GCA_025434805.1 Antipathozoanthus remengesaui | reverse complement strand
CCCCTCCCCCCAGGGCCGGAATCCCTAGACGATTGCGACAAATGCCCAAGTATAGGATATAAAGGACTGCACCACCCCCTACATGTATGACATAAAAGTGCGTTTTTTAAATGAAGTTAACATATTTATTTCTATAAGAGACAGAATTAAGTTATGAAAAATGTGCGAGACCAAAAATCTGTATGATTTAACTTAAGATACACTGACAGTTTGTAAACTTTGTTTAAATGGTTTATTACGTTTGCATAGTTGATATATAGTCAGTGTTTCAAAATGTACTTACCCGGCGTTGTAAAGTTCTTTGCAGCTGTCTGAAAATTTAAGAATGCAGTTAGCAATGTTGAAATAACAAGGATATATATATAGCAAATCAAACATGATCAAAAAGCTCCAGTGGAGTTTATATGTTCGAGAAAATTTGAGGTCCTCACCAAAAGTAACTGCCATGGTTGAACAAACTGTAAGCGCCAAAAACACAAAGACAGTCTTCATCGTCCTGGTGTCTTTTATCTGCAGGTGAAAACAATACATTTTCTCACTTATTAGTTAATGTTAGTGGTTGTGTTTTTAATGCAAACTTCATTTGAATGGTTGTGCTTTTAATACAAACTTCATTTGAAACAAAAAATACCTGCCTTCCTATGGTTTTTCATTTGTCGTTTTTTAGAAATTGAAATGTTTGGTAAACTGGCTCAGTGGTCAAACTACCGCACAAAGATGTTTCGTTAAGTTTCCCTCGTAGTTTCACAAAAGAAAAGAAACATACAGTAAAACAAAATAAGAAAGATCAGAAATGATTGAATCGTAAGACTGACTTCCTCTGCATGATCGAGGCTGTGAACAACGTGTCGTGAAATATCAAAAATGTACTGAGAGTCCGTTTGGCTGCATGATAAATGTTTTCTTCATAGGTAGGATTATATTCGGCTTTCATAGATTTGGTTGCATATCGTTCTTGGTGAAAAGAGGTCTTCGGTTTTTAAGTAAAGAGAAAGATTGAATAGATGAAGGTGCCAAAACCTTGTAGGGGACTTCGAGTCCTTTTGTTCTGGCTCCTAGCGCTATTCGCTAAATCTTTAAATAAATAAATAAATAGATGAGATAAGGGATCTAATTGAACAGTAGTACCATCAAATGAACGGCATAAATGATAAAACACCCAGAATCAAAAGTACTTACCTATTTGCACCCGAGAAACTTCGACTTGATCGTTGTGGAACACGGTATCTTGTCAGACTGACGATGCGTTTGGTTATGGGATACATTTATATCGGCTGATGTCCCATTCTAAAATTACATGTTAATAATTTATATGTTCTTTCACAGACGACACGTACTAAAATCAATTTTTCTCCTTTTATATCTTTTCATTTAATTACCTATACTTAAACCGGTATGTGTTTGTTCTTATAATGATATTATACTATATGTATAATGCTTAAAACTACCGGTAATTTAATTTTTATCTTCTCAAACAAACCAAGATACTACAAAGGTAGGTAAGTGTAATTTTTAGATTAAAGAAATAAAATATGAAATTTGCTGTATGAAATCCCTTTAATCTGACAGCACCACACACAAAATCTTGCCCAGAGTATGCATACAAAAACGCACACAGAAAACCCCTCTAACAGAAATTGATCCCAGGGATTGTGGTCCGATTAATTGCATTCAACCAAATCAAATTGTCTTCTCCCATCACCATGAATGATACATAATTAGAAAGTATTACAGAAAGAAACCTTATCTGAGGTTTTTAAATCCATTTTCAAAATTTATAAAAACAAGTATTTTTTTTTAAATGTTGGATTGAGGTTTGTCTTAATACATCTTCAAAGTATGACCGTAATCTCCTTACAAGAAGGTTTGTGCTAAAACAGTTCTTATGAAGAAAAAACTATGATTTTCGAATCATAAAATTGTAAAGATCAGTTTTTTAATAGAATGAAATATTTTTTTATCTTTAAGTTTAAGGGCAATAAGTGCGACGTTCGGCTTATGTTATAAAGTATACTGATCAAATTTGTATCCTACCCCGGGAATCAAAGAGTGCTGAGAAACGGCGTTATTTAACACCCCTAGGTGTCAAAACCTTTTAAAGAAACAGTTGAGCAGTTCAGAGGAGTTATAGTTTGAGACTTTGTCTTCGATAAACTAAATATGCTTAAAGGTGATGTTACACTTGAAGATAATTTTAACACAACATTGTTGCATTAACAACATGGCATATGGTTACGATTTTATCGCAGTCTCGTTGCGGGAAAGTGTTGCAGGTTTCTTAAACACTGTCCAGTATAATAAAATTCTCAGTAAGAATTTAAAAAAATTGAGAATGAAATATAATATATATAGAAAATTTATTGCCCTGACAAGAGTATTCCACGATAAATGTGACGAGAAAATAATATCGCACGATTCGCGATGCTCCAAAAATTTCATGTTCTTGTCCCTCGGTTTTTGTTCTTCTTTCCACAATAACGGTCACAAAACATTTTATCAAATTCTGGGCATGTTTTTCAAATTACATTTTAGTTAAACACTTCTCAGATGAAAATGAAAGAAAATGATTGAGACACATTTGCAAATTTAAATTGCTTAATGGCATTAAGGTCTTAATTTTCAACGTGCAATTATGGTCAATTAAATTTGACTGGAATATCAACCAAAATTGTTACGTATGTTTCCTGGAAAACAGTCAGTAAATTTCTCTTGAATTTGAAACTTTTCAAGGTCAAAATAAACAGTTTTGTCGGTAATTTTAATCTCTGAAAACCTTTCGCAAGAACTAAACTTGTATTGTGTATATAACTGCAATGGTTTCCCGGGCATTGGGTCTTAAGACACTTTGTATTATAGTCAGGCTGTTGTGATCAAAACCTTGGCGAGACTCGGGAGATCGGTTAAATTATACAAATTCAAGAGAATTACGGTTCGAACGAGGAATAAATATAAATTGGAACAACAAAACAAACTTTAGATTTATAGACAAAAAGGGCTTTGCCTGGTTTAACCGTAACAGCTATATATGACCATAACCAAGATCAAAATGTTCTCCCTCAGTTTCCGGGAAACTGAAAAACTGATCAAAACACTTTTAATTGCCTCAATATTCTTGTTCAAGAAATAAAGTTCGTCAATTAAAACATTTTGTGAATATAGATCAGATTATTTTGTGAATATAGATTAGTCTCGTACCAACTTTGTTTAAGACAAATGTTTTGCACTTTTTACCTGGAACAATAATATTAGGAAATTTGTGCACCTATACTATCACGCAAATCGCACCAATACTACTAATGCTCTGTAGTTTTTTACAAAACAAGAAATAAATATATTTCAAAGGTTAACCTTTATTTTTCTTGCTTCATATATCAGTTTTAAGTCCAAACTAGGAAAATATAGATTGCCTGCGTTTCGGGTGCTATTGCTGTTCCAGGCTAAATTCCAATTCTTAACAAAAAAAGTTTTTTAAAGGTGAGTAAGTAAACGTATAATAATATCAACCAAGGGTTGACAAAACAAAATTTTCTGCGCCGTAAGGTTGAAAGAAAGCCGAGCCGTTTCGAGCGTTATCCCTTCGTCGGAGATTCTGTAAATTCTAATTGTTAACAATTCAGTAGCCTGTTTTCGATCGTTGTTATCAGGGGTGCTATTCACACCCTGCAATATTCTTTTAAGCTTTCGTTGGCGAAGGTGTCCCGGACCAAATAAAGGTAAGGTTAGAAAAACGTACACTTCATGCCGGCCTCTACTTCATGGAGCACAAAATCATTTTAAGATCCAATAATCAAAATTATTATTAGCTGACTTTTGTAGTAGAATACCAAAATGATAAAATCAAAGTACCAAATGTCTTTTTTTCATATCGTTATGATGTAAGATCATCTGGAAGGTATTCAAATATCTACCACTGATCAGAACTCAGTTGCAAAAGATATTTTTAGTATTATTTATTTTACCTTCCACGTACAATAATTAAAAATTGATTACAAAGTTGTGTTTTAAACAGCGACCAGAAAGTCACATTACAAAGGATTTGATAACGAGACTTAACTGGAGAAACGTTTTGCAACCTCAAAATCTTGCTAAACTCAAAAATTGCAATTCCCTACCAATTAACTAACTCTTCTTGTGCATCTGAGGTGGGGAGTCACAGTTATCTTTCCTTTATGAATTAAACAAACCCAGAGTTTTTTAAAAAAAGTAGGATTGTATAGGAACTCTCTTTCTCCTTGCCGTTTATCTAATAATCTAATAATATTAAATCCACGAGTTTACCATTTGGTTCCTATGTTTGCTATAAGATTCATTATAGTTGCTTAACGTTACCACTGAATACCCAAGGTTAACCAAGCATTATGATTGGTCAAACCGAGAACTTTATAATTCTATATAGGATTCTGGTGAGCTACGGTATAAAGCTACGGTTAAAAAGGAGAGAAAATATGCAATGATTAGGACATCAACTAAAAAGAGACTGAATACGAAGAAGAATATATATAATAATATATATAATATATCTTTATTGTGTAGTATGCGTGGATATTTTTACAAGTCATGAAGTATTTGGGCGAGCTAGCCCACAGGTCGAGTCAAAATACAAAATACGAGTAAAAATTCCCATTCATACTACACACTAAACTGTCTAATAAGAAATTTATTATCCAACGTTTTTTTTGCTATAATCAAAAAGCGCGCACGATACGTTTATTATCTATCTTCAAGCCGCGCAGTACAAAAACCAATATTTAGGCCTGGAACGAGTAGAAATACCCTGCCATATTGTACTGTGAAGGCACTTTTTGAGTATGGCAAAAGAGAGAAAAGTTGGATAATGAATTCGACAGTTTAGTGGGTAGTATTGGCGGAAATTTTTATTCGTCTTTCGTATTTTGACGGGCTCGCCCAAATACTTCATGACTCGTAAAAATATCCACGCATAGTACTGTTGCTATCCACTATAAACCGTCTGATATGATATATATATATTCAAAGGGTTCATAATTTCGTCTGGTGCGACGTGGTACGAAAAGGGAAGGAAAAATAACTCGAAAACAAAAAGGATCATTGAAAAAGTTATTGTTAAGAATACACAATAACCGCAATCCTAAAACCATTATGGACGAAACAGCCAGTTATTCCGATGTCTACGACGAGACAGATTGGTCAATATTGATGCGCAATCGCGTCCTTTGCTTAGGTGTTCACAAATTGTTTAAGAAAAACTTGTTAATGGCAGCTTCCAATTATCCTCCTTTAAAAACAATATCCCAGGTAATGATCGATTAACTGTGGAATTGTATAAGACCCTTTGGAATCAGATCAAGGGAAATATTGGTTGATTATTTCAGTTACTCGGAGAGCTCTCCACATCACAAAAACAACCTTGCTAATATTGTTAGAAAAGGAGAACAAGGATAGAAAACTCATATGAAATTAGTAAATAACTAATTTAACTAAATAAATGTCGACGTGAAACTGGGCTCAAATGCTATTGCTAAACGCTTCTGTACAAAATTCAATATAAACAAAACGCGTATACAAAAGGAAGAACAATGTTCGTTGCAGTTAGAACGATAGATGGATGATTAAATTTCTGTAAACTGCTAAACTTTATTGAATTTTATTACATTTTGGAAAAAGCATTTGATTCGCTGAAACCGTATTACTTAGAGCTTTCCATTTTGGCCAATCAATTATTTCAAGGATCGAAACTCTTTATAATAGTGTTTCGAGCTGTGTAACAAAAAATCATATTTTGTACTCAAGAGAGGTATCTGTCAGGGCGATCCACTCTCTCCGTATCTTGCAATTTAAATACGAAATAATAAAGAAATAAATGGAATAACAATTAGCAAATCACAGATGATATAACTTGTTTCCTAAGGGAGGAATATTTGTATCATACACTGACGAGAGTTGTAAGACAATTCAGAACATATTCGGGACTAATAGTCAATTGTCACAAAACCGAGGATTTCTGCTTAGGTCGAGAAATGGTAGCTTCAAAAGAAAAACTTAAAATTAGGGACATTGAAACCGCTGCAAAACGTCTGGGCAATCACTTCACTTACAACGATGTATTGTTTCGAAAACTAAGTTACGAACCACAGGTAAAATCAATCAAGAAAACTTTACAAAGCTGTACCTGGAGAGTCTAAGTAAATAGTTTTTCAAAAAAATACTACAGACTGCGTCGGCGGGTAGGTAAAACGTATAATAAAATTAACCAAGGGTTGACGAAAACAATTTTCTGCGCCGTAAGCTTTCTTCAAACCTTACGGCGCGGAAAATTGTTGTCTTCAACCCTTGGTTGATTCTATTATACGTTGTATACCTGGAGAGGCTTGACACTAATAAAAAAATCCAAATCTTAAAAATCCTAAACCTTTTCATCCCCAAAATGCTATATCGTGCGACTGTTCTTTACTTTGATAGAGACATTTCGTGGTCAATCATCAAACTACTTTTGAATTCCTTTTACTGAAAGGAATAGACAAAGTAAACAGATAAAGCACAATATAATTAACAACAATAATTGAAAATGGGGGTTTAGGAATGACAGACACAGAAGCAATGATACAGGCTCAAAGATGAATGTGTGCGGTAAAAAATACTTTGACAAATATTCCGTTAGATGGAAAATCACATTTAATCATCGCTTGCAATATGTAGGTGGCCCATTCCTATTTCATTGTTACTCTGAAAGCAAGAGTTTATCGCTGAATCTACCAATTCTGGATGCTTGGTCATCTGAGTAAACGTAAACATCCTTTTTACAGCAAACAAATATCACATCATAATATTATGGAGTAGTAAATTTATCTGTATCAATAAAGAAAATCGCCTTGTATTAAAACACTTCTAATTCTATACTACGGTTTTCTATGATTAATCTTTATGACAAACAAGATAACTCCAACTAAAAGAACTACCCCCAATTAAGTTAAATGACTATATGAAATAACTATTTCAAAGAAAGTAACAAAACCAAAGGCCGTGATTAGATATGCCAAGCCGTTTTAAACATTTTTAGTAACTTTATTTTGAATATCGTTTTAGACATATTTAGCCAAATAATATTCAAACCATTTACAGTGGTTCAGTAGTATGCGGCAGCATTGTTCGTGTCCAAAGTTTGGACACAAAGATGGCGGCCAAAACTTTTTAAAATAGCCATTTTTTTCAACCGAAATGATTAGATTCGCTTTCAAGCAGCGAAAACTTCAGAGGCTTGGACTAATTATAAATATGCAGTACGACTTGTTACAAAGTTCCTCACCTTTTACCTCATCTCAGTGGAACATGTTGGTTGGATCAGCCAATCAGAATAAAGCTATTCGTCGAACGCAAGTTTCATTTTGGTGATAATTTTATAGAATAACTTTTGGATATGATTTAATTGGGGTTAAGCATTAGTTGTTTAACTTCTCTGAAAAGTCTAAAAGACGAGTTATTTCAAGAATTAGAAACGAATTGCTCTGTTGATTGAAAACTGCAAAACTACAAATTGTCTGTTTAAACAGTCGGTGAAATTTCTTACCATACATATCTCCTTTACAAAAGAATATTGTTCTCAACGGTTCGTATCAATCGTTTTAGTCATAGTCTATAGAACAACATTATCAATGCATATTTTACCTGAAAACGAAATGATCGAGATTTTGGTTTGCAATGGAGGTTTTGAAATTAAACGTTTTGTAAGCTATATTACTGAATAAAACCTTCAATATCTTCTGGCTTTATATGCTAGTTTATAACATAGAGGAAGGCTTTGTTTGCTAAACAATTATACATGCAGGCAGTACTGAGGGGGGCTTTGACAAATGAAAAAAGTTGAATGGACGTTAAGGACGGAAGGGGGGGGGGGGGGTTCATACGTAGGCATAGGAAAATGTGCGATTCTAATAAAGAACAATTATAGGCTCCATATTGTTCATATTGTGCTATAAATGAAAGTATTCCCTTCTGTCCATGCATGATTTCAAACACCGAAAGGAAGTTTCTTACAGGATCATAAAGTACATTTGCTTCGCAGTTCACTGGTGTTTCAAAACATTTACATGCTGGTACCTACTGCCTTTTGAAATTTGAATGAACATTTTGCATGTCATGATATAAAACCAAACTTAACATTCCGTCATATTGCCTAACGGGTATGCCCCTGAAGTATTACACATTGAAAAATCTAGCAACAACATTTTTATTTACAAGAACTTTTACATCAAGATTCCTGTGTACGAATTTGGAATGAACAAACAAAAACCACCAATGTTATGTACGATACTCAAAAGAGAACGTCAGAGGCCATAACATGAAATTAAAAAAGAAAAAATAAACCTTCCTACATATGTATTGAATGCCTAAACTACACAAGAAACCTACAAAGCAGGATTATTAAATCGCGGGTTCATGTTCCTGTACCACCAGCTGTCAAGCTGTCCAAGTTGATTACTAGTTGCCTAAAATTGGTCAAAAATCACCGTGTACTACTTACTGCAAAACTATCCGAGAGGACTGGCGTGAATTGAACTGCTGGAAAAACTTTTTGCAACAAGACAGAGAAAATCATTGCTATCAATAACTATCATACAAAAAATGTAAACGAACTGGTAATGTTTTTGCAGAAAATGTTGCCGTGCAATCTGCTATCCGGTTGACATTATTAGCAGATCTTTTCCTCTGCACCTATAAGTAAGAGTCTATTATAAAAAGCATGAAATAGATATTGGAAGCGCACTTAAAATAACAGCTTTCGGTACATCGACGATCTCTTTGAAATCAATAATGTGAACTTTGAAAAATACGTCAGTGAGATCTACCCGCCGGAACGGGTCCTTAACAATACCATCATAAAACCTACAGAGGCATCTTACCTATGAAGTTTATTGTCTACGACAAGCGAGAGGACTTCAAGTTCAAGATTATGAATTTGGTATATATGGATAGCAACATCCCAGTAAATGTAGCATATGGTGAATGCACATCTCAACTGGTGATATATGCAAGAATATGCAGTTCACTAAAATAACTTCTCACAAAGACACCACAGTTTACCTTTCAAGCTACAAGGGTTAAAATGCCATAGCTCGTCTAAAGACATTCAAGAAATTCTATAGAAGGCACTTAAACAAACGGAGGAAGTATGACACGACATGGAAGGAAATCAAATTGGCGGTTTGAAATAAAAGTATCCCTTTACAGGTATAGGTAATTTGTACTTTGTGCTGTAGTGTATACTAATTAGCTTGATAGTATTGTTTGTTGCGTGCGTTGTTTGCTCTTTTAATCTTTTTAAATCTATACTAAAAGGGTTTGTGTTGTTTTCGCGTGCTCTACACGTTGTTATTTACGGTTACAATTTTAATTTTTCCTTATATTTTACTAATCTTTATTCATTAACTGTGCTCACAAGGTGAGTGGCTCTCCTTAAAATGTTCTACAATTGGTATAGGATTTAGGATTTAATGGAACCAGAAACAATTGTAGAATTACACATACTTATCCTCAGTTATGGATTTGTGTTTGAAGGTTCACATGGTGTAGAGTGAACAGGTTGATTCGAGTTTAAATGTGTTCTTCCTTTGATGTCAAACAGGAAGCTCCAGTATAAAAGGGATAGCTGTTCCCTCTTTTCTCGTCTTCGAAATGTAAATTTGACATTCAAAATGCACAGAATAGTAGACAAAACAAACGCCTGTTAATGTTGCAGACGTATTTTCTAGACTCTAAATGTTGAAGACAGAGACCAAACAAAAACATGAGAAAAGTAAACAGAAGTAAGCTGCAAATAGTTTTGTTACCAATACTATTTGTTGGTGTCAGTAACGCGCTTGCTTTCACGTTTGTCTTCCATTTGATGAATTGCACGCTATAAGCTGACATGTATACAGCTGTGACAGAGTTGTTCACTCGACGGTGACTGATTGGCGAATGAATCGAACAATGGTCTAGCCAGTTCCATTAAAACCAAAACTTCTTGTTTAAAACTTTAAATATTCAAAATAATTTTGAATGCGAATTGTTATTTGTTAATATATGATATTCTGCACTGAAACCTTTGAAAAATCCAACAGCCGTTGTCGTTAATGTTTCTGCCAAGAAGCTTATATACCAACTAAAATGAAATCCCCGCCCTGCCCTCCGAGGCTGCCCTGCGAGGGTAGGGATTTTGAACGATATAGAATCCTGAACAGGGTAGCCTAGGGAAAACTTGGGGCTATTGACTTTAGTCACGTTCGCCTCTTCGATCACGATTTTGCGACGTTTACTGGTGCGGCAGCTCGGAGTCGGCAAGGTGTTTGAAAGTAAGATAATCTTGTTGTAATTACGATATATAGCCATCTTGACGAAACTTTTCCATTCTATAATAGGCACTTTCAAAGCATGTTCATTTCAAGTCTTGAGTACTAATTTGTTTTGAAATAACAATTTGGACTCTCGTGGCACAAACAGTGAACGTTAACAAAGGTGACATGTTCTGTCATAGGACGAAAAGGAGCTAAAATAGCTATCAGCAGTTTAAAAGATAGGTATTCTACAAACGTTCCTCGTTGAATATTCCAGGTCGTTTGTATTTTATGAACAATTTTCAGCTATATCAGCATTTTTGATAGATGTTTTTAGATATTTAGTGACGGACACTATCTCTTCGCCCCCAGTATCGATAAGAGCAACAATTTAGTATAAATGGTCGAAAAAGCACTTCACTGAAAAATCAAAGTGCCTATTACTTTCGCTGTATTCTTTAATCAGCAAACACAGTTAAATTATGCGTCCTAAAAGACCATACCTATATAACAGTTATAATCCGGTTTCGAGAAGTTCTTCTCAAAATGTCATTGTCTCTAAACATAAAGGTGTAATCATATCCTGAAAAATGACCGTTGAATCCCTACCTCCGTTCATGAACGGTTATTTACCGACTCGATCGCTCAACTATGGCGAAGTAAACCGGTTCCTCCACTTCACTTGGCTTAGATCTTTGAACCAAAGGTGGGTTCCTAAGGGTAGATAATTTATCCCTGGATGTGCTGACGTGATTTTGCGGTGATGTGGCACTTTAGATGGAATTTATTGAGCTTCGTGTGACAAGCGGTCGGATTTGTGCACTCCAGTCTTCAAATTTTCCCTTGCGAGAGGAGAATGCAAATCTCATATAAATTTCCTCAGAGTGACCCAGAAGGTAAAGAAATGACACAAGAAGACCACCGATATGGTGAGCAAGTTTTATTTATGTATTTTATACCAAATTTCTACAATATCGTGAAAGTTGTATTTACTTCAATACAAAGTCCATAAATCTTATCCCAAAACCCCAAACAACAAACTTACAGCTTGGGCTGCCTGTGGTGAAACTCCAGAGCAAATACCTAACGAACTAACGATTCACAGCCATTCAGTATTTCACTGAGTTTCGACATTTTGCTAGAATAGTTAGGAATCACTTTGCTAGTTCTTCTAAACCTACAAACTGGTTAAAGTTGCTCGACGAGCGGTCTAAAATAAATAAGGAATGAAATCATACAGTTATCTCGAAAGCCATCAAAAAATTCATGAGTTCCAATTTCAATTAAAAACTCTACGAATTCTCTGCGAAACGTCGCTGGTGACCCCGGTAACTTGAAGTATTTCAGAAATGCCGGGCTGAAATATTCTAAAATACATTAAAAGATAAATAGATTGTGTGCTACATTTACAGATTTATATGACGGGGCTCCTTGTTAAAAAATGACCGTACATAATACCCGAAAAGCAAATTGAGGGAAGTTTCCCCCGGATGCCTGGCTCCTAAGTTGGTGTGGAATGGTTTCTTTTTATTTGTGCTATCGAGTATCGTAGTTCGTACAAACCAGGCAAACGTGCATTTATCACGTGTTAGGAGTTCTCCAATCAGAACGTGCTGTTTTAGCTAGTCTGAAGGCACTATTTTACAAGGATTCTGGATACTAGTGAAAAAAAAAGGAACTCAGCAAAATATGATATAAAACAGACAAGGTCTGCTAATTAAATTAAATAAAAGCATTGTTTACGGGAGCTTTTAAAAATGCATTCAAAGATGACAAATCTTAAATGCATTAAAACCCTTTCAAACCCGATGAGTGTAATACTAAAATGGCAGCGATTTCAAATAGTTTTTTTCACGCGGCGTCTTCTGGGATAGTGTCATATGATCAATTCACTCAGGCGTTCCTAGTGTGTAACAGCCATTCACGTGGTATACTGAGCAGGTTTCGTTATTTTCATTGCAAACCATATTTTTTAATTTCCTATAACTTTTAATTATAGGCATCTACATATACCACGTAGTAGTCATGACCAATGTACAGCTTACTACATACCCAAGGGACAGCATGCTAGCTGTAGCTACGAATATACCATACAAGACGGCGGCTGTACATTTTACCACAATGCCTTGCGAACCTGACTGAATAACTGAACGTGGAAGACCATTGCTTGGAAATGTGTCTATTCACTAGCAACATTATGTATGCTAAGTTTGAAGTTTTTAAATCCTTTTTGTACGTTTTATGAGCTATTTCATGTTTTTCGTGCGCTGGGTGTTATGGGTAAATGTACCAGTCGCCATCTTTTTTACTACAGTGAATTTGGTCCAACCTCGTTCCCAGTACCATCCACTCGCCAAGACCCCTGACAAATGACCCTGGTACATACTGAACTATCATGCACTGCCATTGGTCAATATTATTGTACTTCAATCATAAAGTGTGATTGGATAACAGCTTTCGCGAAAAGTGCAATACCCCGCACATGTTGCGCCGAAATTATGGCAACATAATTAAAAAAACACCAGTGAAATCACATCTCAGAGAAAAATCTGAAGAGATAACCTGCCATCTGTGTGCTGGAGCTGACAAATGGTCAACAAATATTTTTAAGAAAGCTGAGAATGAAAAGTCACTGCTTGAAATAATTCGTAACCTTGCCAGCTCAAATATGAGGACAGACTTCACAAAACCGTTTACAGGAGTTGTAGTACAAAGAGTTTAAGGAAAAATGCATCAACAAGAAGTCAGTGCTGGTTCTGGCATAGTGAATAAGCGTTGCATAGAGCCACCGGAGGCTCCTTCGGCAAAACGTACGGCAGCTGAGTACCGGCTACACTGAACAGACAGCCTCGGACTCGCAACAAACAGCTACGGCTGTGGATGTGGAAATCGACAATTATTCTGCTTTTACCTTTGGCCCTGAATATTCTTAAACTAGACTGGAATGAATATCAAAGACTTGCCGAACCCATTCGGGAGTACAGGTAATACATCTTTACCCAGATAGACGGCTTCCAAAGCACGTACCTGTCCTACTTTGAATACAATAGACAAATCGGCGTATTTTACGGCATATTTTAGTGCTCGTAAAAACGAAACAACCTCCGTTTTGACATTCTCCGTCCCAGGCCATTCATTCTTCTGCTCGGGCAAAATGTCCAACAATCTTGGGCGTTTTCACGTCACAAATCCGGCGTGTACCAGGGCCATTTGTCGATCTGGGGCCTTGGCGCGCGGATGGCACTGGGAACGAGGTTGAATTTGTTCTTGCTAGTGTTAGCTGTTCTCGTTAAACTAAAATCTTTGGTTCACCACTAATTGCAATGAACATCACTTGATACTACCTTATTATAGGAAATTAACAATGCACTTTAATAACGCGACATAAATTAACGCGACATCTAATTAACGCGAATTGCTTCTTGGACTTTTAAAATGTAATTATATTAACG
>JANSTR010019677.1:0-13744 GCA_025434805.1 Antipathozoanthus remengesaui | reverse complement strand
TTAATTTATTATTTTATAACCAGTTTGTCCATCCATCTCACGCGCGCGTTCACATGTCAAATTTCACGCATGAGTAATCGAAGTGAATAGCACAGGATATTCGGTGTTTGATAAACCAATCAGAGTGCACGAAAAGTGCTATTCACCTGTTTGGTTAATACTAATATTTGCTATTTGTACTGAAACTCTCTTTTTTCTGATTCCCATTAATTTCAAATACATCTCATTATTAGAGTTATGTCTTATCAGTTGGTTGAGTTAGAAACATTAAGGCTTTCTTGGGCAATCTCCTGAACAACGCATGTATAACACAGACAAAACTTTCACAGTCTACTACTAGACAGTTTTTACTAATTGTAGTTGCAAGTCAGCATGTCTACCTGCGCTGTATGCCCCTAAAATCTGTCATTTTCTGACAAGTATTTAAAGGGAAAGATGGTGGAAAAGGGATTGTCAATCAGATCTCTAGTGTTCCCATTATTGTGTCATGATGTATATTCGATGCACAAATTTAAATTGAAAAGGATATCTATGAAGCTATTAACTTTCTTGTGCCCTGGTGACACATGTCAGAATTAGGATATAAATGAAAGACCAATTCTCCCAATAATTTTCAAAGAAATAAGTCTGGTGACTAAGGAGAATTGATAACTTGGTCACAAGTTACTTACGTCATTTTTGCACTGGTGTCTTTAATTTTGGAGAGTTGGGGTCCAAAGGAATTTGATTTTCAGACATAGTGGGAACTCAATGGCCACCTACAGGGCAATCAACTTTCAATCTGGTTGTCTGAGATGAGTTAGTTCAGCTTGTGGACGAGTAACTTTGCAAAAGCACTTGTCCACACGGATGAGCAGAATTTATAGATCAGTAAATATTATATATCATGCATGAGCATTGCAATACAATTATAAAATTTTGCCATTCAAAGTAGCAATCACAATGCGTTTATTTTCTATCTTCAGACTTCTTATGACATGCTGTTGTGATTTGTGTTCAGAAACGTCTGAATCAGTTCTGTTACTAAGATAAAATGTATGATCTTCTTCAACGAGAGGACATGTTTGTTTGCGATTTCTAATGTTTATGCCTATACTCTATGCTTAATTCTAAGAAAGTAACACATTTCTTAAGCAATATGTGGGACAAGTGAAATTCCCCTTAGACAAGTGAAACTCAAATCACACTTGTCCATTGGAAAAAGGAAAATTTGATTGCCCTGTAGTATTTTTCTATAACTTCATAAATTAATTATTTCTCCTAATTTGTACAAGCTGACATTTAATTAATGTAAAAAGATTTTGTATTTGTCTGGCTAAAGCTACTGAAATTTTAGTGGCATTAGGAAAAAAGGCTATTTTTTATAACTGAAAACCTTTGGGGGTTAAAATATTCACCTCCTTATATATATACTGGTAATTGTGTTCAGGGATTAAATATCTATGAGATATTTATTATATGTGAGTATCAAATTTGGCATTGTTGAATATTTAAACTACATGTTTCTGAAGTACAGTAAGACAAAGTAACTACAGCTGGATGGGTAGGTGCAAGTCTAGACTATATCACAACACTGGAGGTATAGTTTAGTAAACCATCAAGAAGTTTAGTGTAAACTTTGTATTAAAGATGATTTGAATGATAAAAACTTGACTTGAGAGTTATCCATACAGATTTTGAAATTTTGTTCACTTTGTGGGATACTGGTATATGAGATTTCCACAAGTTAGAGTTGTTAATCAAGAAATGCCCCCAGAATAATTGTTTAATAATTATGTTACATGTTCAATTTTTCAATTACAAGTAATTTATTCTTTATATTGATGGGTATTTTTCTGCTTTACACACTTTCTCCACCAGAGTGTTGCTGATAATTATCTGATTACCAATTTACACCGGTACAACATCTGGATTTTACAGACAGTGCAGTATTAACTTAGACCTTTTAGTTACATAATTATACAACCTCGTACCTAGTCTTGCCTGTCCAGCCTTGTAAAATGGTGTAGGTGTGCAACAGGGCTTTGGAAGCTGTATTAATGACACTCGGCTAACATTTTTGGATTATGAAAAAACATATGACTTTTTTCAAATTGAAAAATCAATCATATTTTATATATAAAGTTAACTAAATCCAAAAAAAATCTTTATAGCCCATGCTTAAAATAACTGGCTTATAGTCACTATATAAATGTAATCCACTGGTTTATATGTATCTGAGCTCACTAAAAACCTGGAAAAACAAGTGGTAAATACTAATCTAGAATTACAACTATTTCAAGTATTTTAATATTTAAAAATGTTGCTCTTCTTGATTTTTCCAGAGGTGAGCATAACCCCAAGTAACATGTGGGGCGGACAAGGACTTCTAGGTAAAGTAACAGAATATTTTCAAGATTATAATGTGGGTCTCTTTCTCCTCACTGAAACTTGTTGAACTTAATTTCAGTTTTCAAGGGTTTTTAGAAAGCCCTTAAAATTCCAAATTGTTACAAATCTCTTTGATTGTTTGCTCAGAGAGAAAATTATATATTTATTTAATTATTTAATCAATGTTGCATATAGATTGGTTTTATCATATGGCAGTGATAGTATGTGCATCCCAATTGACTCTTAACAACAAAAGATTTTGATAATGACTGATAATAAATTATGAGATTTTTTCTTGGACTAGTTCCTGATTTGCTGCACAGGTCACATAAAAATACAGAAGAAAGGCCTGTCATATAATCTCATCCGTTTGGTCATTACAGAAAATCTCAGAACTCACTATATCATTCGGTCAGTACATCAAGGCCTTGTTCTGAGATCTCCTTGTAATGACTGCATGAAAACTCTGCAGAGATTACTAACCAGTTTTTTTATAGTTATTACTTAGAACACTTGTTACTCAAGACCTTGAAACCAGTACTACAATAACCATGACAACCAGTACCCAGATTAGTGATAGCTTTGCTTCCATCTAATCATAACATGTACAGTATTTATCCCTTTTAGCCCCAATCACGCCATATAGCATATTGTTGTTAAATTCTCCTTAACAGTCTCCATAGTTTCCTTGTAAACAGTGTGGGAGAATTTTACTTTTCATTATAAATTTTAGAATTTGGTGTATATGACCAGTTGTTTAATTCTCATAACCAAACTACATATTTTGTGTGTATAATGTAAGAAGAATCTTGATTTATATTGATAAACTGGCCAGGACTGAAAGGTTTAATGAACCTACTGTAGCATCAAGAAGGTAGCATTTTTCGTTGAAGTTATCTGTGTTGCTTGTCTGTCTTTGTATTCATAGATTTGTACTTCAAATTGATCTGTGAATCTGTAGACTGTCACAGAATATGATGCATAACCTGCTTTGAAACCCTAGGTGTCAGTATAAGATTTTGTTCTTTTGATGGAGCAAATGAAAACGTTTGGCATGTACTGGTAAGTAGATTTTGTAGTACACATTATTAAATATTATTTTTTTACAATAAATTAGAAATTAGAAAGTATATTCAGACAAACAGAATGCAAGTTTGTAATTATAGTGTTTTATTTAATGATATACATAAATTAATGTGATAAATAATTACTAAACAGTGTATAATATAAGAAATATGTAAGGCCGTGATACCAAATATGTGATCTTTTGAAGTGTATATTTTTTAAAATATTGTAGGGTTAGTCATTCCAAAAAATGTGAAACAAATAAGGGGGCATCTATAAATGGTAATAATTTTATAAACAATAATAATAATTGTCATTACTGCAAGATGATTTCAACTAGAGACCAAATTGTCTGATGTCAGAGATTTATTTTTATTCAATGACTGCAAGTTTATGCATGGAGGAATGTAGGAATGATCATTCAAGAACTTTTTTGAGGGTTAATAAAACATTTAAGAACTATTTTTATTATTAACAATCTGGAAAATATTTAATATATAGATTTTTTTTACAATTGCCTGGCTTTTTATCATTTAACATGAGATAAGGTTGGCTAGATCTGTGCTTCAAGAGATTGAATTTGTATAATTTTTCTGTTTAATATTATTTCAAATTAAAAGTAACATAGTTTCTAAACTGCTATAATTTAAATCATGTATTATCTTTTTTCAGGATGTTCAGCCCAATTCTCCTGCTGATATTGCTGGACTAAGGTCAAATACTGATTATATCATTGGTGCAGATTCACTTTTACATGAGGTTGGTATAACTTTTTGTGCTTATGTATAATTATTATTTTGTTTTATATTTTTTATTAGGAAATTTGAAAGAATTGCCAAACATTTGTATTTGCTAAATCCAAATATTACAAAAACTTACTTTTTTTCAGTCTGAAGATCTTTTCCAACTAATTGAATCACACGAAGGCAAAGCTCTAAAACTGTATGTTTATAACTCAGAAACAGATGGATGCCGAGAAGTAAGTGCAATATATTGTTGTTGTTATGTTTTTTAACATGTGACCATACACATGGAAACCTGTGTAAATGCACTGCAAACACCTTCATTTGCAACGAGCAGCATTTTGACAAAAAATTCAGGTTAACACACCAATAATATGAACATGAATGCAGGTTAACACAGCAATACATGTATATGAAGATGAATGCAGGTTAACATAGCATTTTATGAACATGAATGCAGGAGAACACAGCATTACATGAACATGAATGCAGGTTAACACAGCATTATATGAACATGAATGCAGGAGAACACAGCAATACAATATATGAACATGAATGTGGGAGAACACTGCTATGTGTTAACACAAATTCAGCCTTGAGTGATTGAACCTGTTTTTCTATGTACCTTGCTTAATGGTATGAATGCAGATCTTTTATTCTGACAAAATAATGAGAAAGGTTTAAATGTGAATGCAGGTTCAAATGTCGTCATATCTAAATCCTTAGATTACACCATATTTTTTAGATTCATATCTCCACTTCAGTGAACACAGCAAATAATAAGCAACAATTGGACGAGGTTGAGCAAAATATTGTGATTTGCCATTGGCAAGCAGATTAACTGTTTGCCAATGCTACAGGCAAAAATGTATTTGATCTGCGACACACTCCTGCAAATCATGATATTTTGCAGTAACTGAGTTCAATTTGTTTTATCATTCAACAAATTATCATAATCATAAATTACTTGGTGTTTCGTAAACTTTTCAATTCACTTTCTGACAGCTGTAATGTTGGAAGAAAGCTGATGCTTCAACTGTTAGCCCTTTGTCAGAGCAGTTTGTTTATGTTTAAAATGTCAGGAAAGCAAGAAACAGTTTAACTGGTCCATGAGTAACCAGCTTTTTTCTCTTATTTTGTACCCAGCTCAACACAATGCTGACCAGTGCATCATTCTTATTAAAAGTTATGTGATACACTGTAGTTGACATAATGTTAAGCCTTAGTATGTTCTTGAGCTGTTTGGCAACTATTTTGATTCACACCTTGTTTGTAAGTTAGGAGTGCAGGAACTACCCATTTAGCAAGGCTGTTTTACCGTACTTGGTACATGTAGTGATATTTAGGTTGTGATCTCCCCTGGAAATTCATAGAGTTTCAGTTATTTCAGAGTCATTACCCTTTAATTATTAGTTTTTCATCTTTTATATAATTTACACTTTTAAGATGTAAATTGTCAAGTATGATAAAGTGTGTTGTATTTGTTAATGGCAGGTATCCATCACAGCAAATGCAAACTGGGGCGGTGAAGGAAGGTAAGTCAAAACGGGACATGTAACTATGTTTTCAACTGTTTCAGAAGTTCTATTGGATGGGTAAACTTCCAGCAGTTACAATATACACTTAATGACAGCTCATGAGGGAAACATGTGTTTTGTTTCCCAAGAATCTCGATGTTTTCCCGAGAGGAAGTAGAGGGAAACGTTGAAATTCAAGGGAAACAAAACACATGTTCCCAGTGGAGCAGTATTTAAGTGTTTTGTTATATAGCATAAACAAATGAACCACAATTATTAAAGCAAAATAGTTTTCTCACTCTCAAACGTGACAGCACAACAGCAATGTTAACCAGCTGGTCAACAATTTTCCGAGATGTTGACCAGCCAGGTAACATTTGATTTGAACTCATCTATGTGACCTTGATTTCGGCAATGAGAGCACGCAATCGAGTTGAAAAAGCACTATCTATATTACAGTGTCTTGTGGTGCACTGAGAAACATCATAAATCCAAAGGTGTTGACTGACAAGAAAAATTACTGCACAAGTCCTCCCGTGTAGGTTGTACTGTCAACATTGAGAGATCCCAAGAGCTCCATATGTTGAGTGGCTCACTGACCGTTGAACATGCTCTTTTCACTCAATGCATTGTATGACACAGGAAGATTGTGTGGGTAGTGACAAAAAAAACTTGTAGTTTGCTATATTATAACTAAAATAGAGACTAGGAAGGAACAGTAATAGTAGCTCACTGCTACTGAAGTAAAGGAACATCTCACTATATTAACATTTATTGTAATCTGTAAAGTAGTTTACAGAAATCTGTCTATAGTAAAACTATTTATCAGATAATTTTACCTTTCAATGTAGACTACGTTATGCAGAGATGAGTATAGTAAAACGATTTCTCCCCATTTCCTTTCAGCATGGGTTGTGGTATTGGCTATGGATATTTGCACAGGATTCCAGTGAAGGAGGAAGACAGAGGACCATCAACAAACCCTCTGCAACAAAAGGCTGCCCCATCATCAGACGGGTTCTCAGATGTAATTAAATGCTGCTGATACTTTATTGATCATTTACAAATTTCTAAGTACCTAAAGTATGCGTTAGGAAAGGGGTGCTGCTTTTGTACGAAGCATTATTCCAAACATATATTTTCTTTAATACTCAGTGTGATGTTATATTTTTGAAATTTGTACTGTACTATTCAAGCTCTTAAATTATACTTTTTGGCTGTTTTAAAGTGTGACATTATACACTTAATGACTGCTCACAAGGGAAACGTCAGTTTTGTTTCCTGAGAATCTCGATGTTTCCCTGTGACAAAATTGAGGGAAACATCGAGATTCGAGGGACACAAAACAGATGTTTCCCAAGGGAGCAGTCATTGAGTGTTTTGTTATGTAGCATAAACAAAATAAACCACAATTGTTGAAACAAGACAAATTTTCTCACTCTCAAACATGACAGTGGAACAACAATGTTCACCAGCTGGTCAACAATTTCGAGATGTTGACCAGCCGGGTAACATTTGATTTGAACTCACCCACGTGACCTCAATTTAGCCAATGAGAGCACGCATTTGAGTCGAAACGCACTAGTTGTATATCACAGTTTGAATTAGTGGTTTGACTGTTGTACTCTAAAACTAACTGATAACCTGGTTTAAAACCAAATATATTTGGTCAGACAACTACATGTTCCTGAAATAAAACCCAAAATTCATCAGTAATTGATCATCAGTAGGAAATGTAAAATGTGTGCAATTCTACAGTTTGTTTCGGCTCCATTAAATAACTCGTTTGTGTTTGTCCATCTACAGATTCCTCTAGTTGGATCAGCGGCCCCATCATCTCCTCCACAGACAAATGGTTTGTATTGTTTTGTTGTTTTACCTGTTTTAGATTACAGTCTTTCTTGCAAGCTTTTGTAACAGCTGCTTGTTGTTTAAGTTTTAACCATAAGTTGATATGACAAAATATTCCTGTTCTGCCAACCCTTTCTGTCTTTCTTGTGCCATTGTCATCGTAGGAAATGTTCTACACTCTTTTTTTATAAAAACGTCTTATTAATTTTTGGGCCGAGGCTGATTTGGGGATTCTGGTCTCAAATGTTCTTAAAATGTTGGTGTATTCATATTCTTTTTTCTCAAGCGCAAACGTTTCGGAAGTGTAGAGCTATAAAGAATGAAATATTAAACAATATTAAAACCGAACTTTTAGTGACGTGACTGTACGAGCTTCGATATTTGATATACAAGTAGATACATGTAGAGTAAATGAGAAAATGAGTCTTGCAGATTGTTCTTGTAACATGTCCATGTATTTTACTCTGGTCGCAAACAATGTTTCACTGTCAACTATTTGCCAACTCCATGATTTTGTGCAGTAATGTCACGGATACAAAATAAAGTTCTCGGCCATTTCTCAGCCTCGAGTGTGTTCTTAGCATGTTCTTAAATTTTGGAAGGAAAGGAAAAGAGTGTAGTTGTATAGACTTCTTTTTCGATTTTAAAGCTTCTCCTAGCTTTGTGAAGTAAATTACTTTATTGGAGTGAAAGGCATAAATGTGATATTAAAGTTCATGACATGCTCATGGTGGTACTATTCCTATGTGTAGGTCTCGAGCACGGAGTTGCAACTCTAAACCTCAACTCAACCGTGGCAGCTGCAGCCTTGAATCCGCTTAACACAAGCCTAACGTCAGCACCGCCCTTGGTTCCGACTGCAGTGCCAGCAGGAATCAACCCCTTTGCGTCAGGCATGTCTCCAGCGGCTGCGTCAGAAACCAGTCCTTTTTCGTCAAGTGCTACGACCGTCCCCGCCCCAGTCCCCACCTTTACACCCCAGGTACACGGTTCTGCTCCTCAGGTGCCATTATACAAAATGCCAGCCTCGTCACCAGTAGCTGGGGTCACGTTACCTGGCCAGGCTCCACAGTTATTCCAAGCTAACCAGCTCTTTGGTCCTCCGATGACACAGTCTCCAGGTAATTTGGGAGCCCCGGCTCAACCCGTAGCCCCACAAGCACCTGTGGGTGTCACGTCGCCTCAGATAGGACAGTCACCCACCAGCAACACAACGATAACAGCAACAGCTTCACCTTTGTTAGTCGATATAACGGCGGGTGCCACTCCAAAACCCAGTCTCGCATCGGATACGCCTCCAGGCGCTAGTCCATTGCTGTCCTTCAACACGACGCCGCCCACTCCTCCTTCTTCAAGCCCACAACTTTTAACATGATTTTGGATTCAGTTTGGAATAGTCCCTATAATTACAATTTCCAAGACATGCTCTCGCACTTTTACTTGAGAAAAGGAAGTATTTTCTGCCAACCTTGATATCTAACTTTAGTAGCTGCCATCTGTATTTAGAGAGCACTTTTCTGTTCAAAACTGTTTCTGTTTTAACATTGCACGCTTTGTAAAATGTGGTTATCGTCTTGTCCTTGGAGGGCCGGTCTGGCGGCAGTGGAGGGGGGGGGGGAGGGTAATTCTCCTTAGAATTATGCACTGTTCCATGAGAGCCTGGAACCAAGCCTCGGTTTCTGTTGGTGGCAACTAAAAGGTTATGGAAATGGGCTATATAGAACAGATATGTGATATTATTAGCAGATCGGATTTTTCAAAGTAACCCAATCTTAGTTTACATTCTTCGGTAGTAATCCATTTTTCATAGCTGATTGGGGACATAGGATTATTGAATCCCATTTTTTATTTATTTTGAGTTTGTCAAGAAAGCGAATCAGTGCTCATTCATCGTCAGCAGTAACAGCAACAACAAGTCGACGAAGTAAATTTTTATAACAAATCCGTTCCAATTTGACAATCCCAAGATTCATGAATAGTAGCAGCAACAGGGTGCATTTCATGAATAGTAGCAGCAACAGGGTGCATTTCATGAATAGTAGCAGCAACAGGGTGCATTTCATGAATAGAAGCAGCAACAGGGTGCATTTCAAAGAAATCCGCGTCAGTTTAATAACAGTCGCAAGATTAACCAATCGACTGCACCTGGGGGAGTGTTTCTCATTTCCCGTAATATTTATAACATAGGGAGTTTTACATGCATCTACAAGGCGGCTGGCAGAAAGGGCTGGTAAGCTGAAGATGGACGTCTAAGGGCATTTATTATGAAGTATTTCTCTGTTTAAAACCGCTAAAAGAACGACAGAAGTATTCCTTTATAATCTGTCAACAGTGAAGTGCGTTCGCCAAGGCTGTAAGATGCTTAAATTGACATTCTCCTTAACGCGCCAAGTACCATGCATAGAACTATGAACTAAACTTTACATTTTTAAAATACTTCTCGAACAACTGGCTCATTCCGTAGAACAGCGTTCTTTGTCACGAAGAAGGATACACGTAATTGCGCAATAGCACTGGCAGATAACTCTTTCCAACAAAGTAATTTAATTAACAGTTATTCTTGTGGTACCATATGATACAAAGATTATAAAACAAATATTGAATATACAGCTGTTGTCTTGTCCTGCATTAATTGTTTGGGCGCGTGGACCTTGCGTGCAAGAATCGTATTTTTTTTCTTGTTTATTTGGGTCACTATAGCCTTCAGTGGTCAGTTGAACGAACCTCGATCCCAAGTGTTCCTCAAGGCTAGGTTGCTAAGCACAGAAAGCAAATAGGGTTTGGTTACAGAACTGTGTTTATTTTGCTTCAGTGTTTTGTTAGACTAAGCTAGGCTACCACTAGCAGTTTCTTTCATTTCAGAGAAATAAAGAAATCAAAAGAGTAAAGATGTCGCTAGGTACTCGGCGCATTCGGAAAAGATCAAAAAATAATTGGAAAAATTTCCGCCTTCCAAAACTTTGAAACTTGCCCGCGCTATTTTAAACCAAATGGTGCAGTTAAACATGGGATCAGTCTCGGCGTGACCATAGAATAGTTTTGATTTTGTTTTCGCATATGTTGATAAAACAGCACAATATTTTCCAGTTTGTTTAATGATATTATACTTTAACTTTTCACCCATTTGAAGTTAGTGCTTGTTATAGCAGCCAATCAATTTAGTGTTTAGAAAATTCAACTGAATAATGGCCGGTTTTACAATTAACATTCACAGCTTGGCATCGACAAAACATTCAATATTATATTTGACAATATATTAACTGCGTAACTCGGGAAAACACAGCACTTCCAATTTTTAGACAATATGGGCGCAAAACTTTAATCATGGTAAAATAGACCTCCTCCTTATCAATTCTTGTTGCCATGGGGAAGTTCTTATTTCTGTGTGCTATATATCACTAGGCGTGCGGATCATCGCGTGATTTGTAGTTGCCAACACGAGAGGAGAGAGAGAGATCAATAACAGCAAATCGCGCGCTTAATAACTCTTAAATCGTCGGCGAATCATTAGTAGAATCGTCGGGCACACGAATATGATTAATAACAAATTTATTATTGCTAAAATGGTTAACTGACAAGCAGAAACATTGGCCAGAAAATTGCCGAATTGATGCTGTTGTTTCCTTTTCACTTTTATTGAGTTTCTACAAAGCGTATATACGGTTAAAATTCCACACATGTGGAAGGATTAGTATTATGGCTGACTGAGCCACCAGAAACACATTTTGTTGTGTTATAGAGAAGCTAACCCTCTTCCTCACATGGAAGGAACACATGGATTTTTATGGAAGGTAAGAAAAAGAGTAGAATGTCAGTAAAATATTGGGTTTTTGAAAAGGATATGTGGGAGTGCCAGTCGCATGAGAAACTAGTGTTTGTTCGAAAATAGATGCGCTGTGGTCGCTACAACGCTACGAAACTGTAAATGAATAGTTAGTGCAGTTTTTGGTGATAGGGCAAAAAAGACGAGCGGCTGACAAAAGTGCATAACCAAACAACAAAAACAAACGCAAAATACATGTTTGTACTCGCGAACAATGATATAAAAATGGATTACTGACTTTTTGAAATATCAAGAATATATTAGAGCAATCCTGTACTGCTATAAGCGAGATAGAACTGTGTAAGGCTAATATATTATCCAGTTATTAAAAGTCAGACGGCTAGATATGCAAGTGAGACATATTCACGCACAGAAGACAATCAGACATACAATACTTAAAACTACTGAATTTTGCGGCTGTAAAATATTACACTACAGTCACTAGCCGCAGTTTTAAGTTGACTCTAAATTCTGTATAGCACGACTCGAAATGCTACAACTTTTCTTTAGAAAAATGAAAAACATAAACTATCGGCACTATCCAGCAAAATGCAACTATTATTAACCAGCTGTCAACCTGCAGATAAGTCAGTATTGCTTTATTTATGATAGTGCGAGCGGACTAGCAACTGAGATGATCTGTAATTTTTGCCCCAATACTAACATTTTCACCAACCCTTACCGTAAACTTTATGTTTCTAGGCACTCGTGGTTTGTGTTATTGTTCTATTTTGTCGGACTCGAGCTGGTAAGTTAACAATGTATCACCGCTGCCTGAAGCCGTTTATTTTGTCCCATTGTTTAATAGTCTTTCTATATATCTTGAACAGTCCAGAAGTAGACTGTTTTATCTTTTCATGATCAATTGAATTTATACACTTTACTTACAATTGAAAGCATCAGAGCGTTATACACATAATATTTTATGAACAAAACTGTCAAAACCGACTTGATTCCAGAAATTCATTTTTGAGCAAATCGCTGTGAAGGTCTTCGTGGTTTGTCATATTCTAAACTTGAATTCGATTGATTGCTGTCAGTCTAAATGCATTAGTAGGCCCTATTCGCTAGACTTCCTGGACGTTTTTTTACTAAAACGTTTAGAGGGATTGATCAATTTTATTAGAGTTACTGGTAGAAATAGGTCAATAGGTCGGTATATACAGAGAGGAAGTTGAGCTAGGATTAGGGAGGGGGATTGCCTAAAATAATACAGCATTCTACTTGTTCTAACAGTGTAACCTTCAAGAACATTTTAAAAATGCCAGTGCTGTATTTGCATGTCGGTTTATTATTTGTTTATGAAGCGCATTTTGATGCCCGTGTAGATCGTCATCAGTGGTCCTTTAGTGAAAAGTCTGCGGACCACAGTTTCCCTGGCCTGAATGGTACAAAAGCAATGGTAAGCGTGGACGGCGAGACAGGGATAGTACAACAAGTCCTTACCTTGCAGAAAGAATTCTCACACACGAGAGGTCCTCGGTTTAATAACCACTGCATAGGAAACCCAGATATTTGTACGGGGGAACTGAAGGTCTCGTTTTGGATCAAAGTTGGCGGTGAGAAACACGTTTTTGTCACCTATGCCTTTATGATAAATGTTATTATGAACGCTCATAATAGATACATAGTACAAGATCTCCTCTTCACGTAAGACCTGTATGGTTTCCAGAGGTCACTTTGCCCAAGAACTCCGTTATGCAAATAAACTGTACATCTATTAAAATATTTTAAATCAACTTCAACGACCAAACTATTATGGAATTCACTCCCATAATCTCTAATTGGACAATCTTCCTTAACAACTTTCAAAAGAAAACTTGTTGTTCTCCTTGTCGAAAAGCAAATGTAAGTAGTATATAAAACGCCCTATTGCCCTATCTCACAACGGTTACGATGCCCTATTGCCCTATCTCACAAGGGTTACGATGCCCTATTGCCCTATCTCACAAGGGTTACGATGCCCTATTGCCCTATCTCACAAGGGTTACGTGTCATCTTTCCCTTTGTCGCAAGGGCTAAGGCGTCAACTTTACCTTAACTCGCCTTATCTCGCCTTATATTACAAGACAGCCCGGCCTCGAACTTCCTTTAACTCCTAAAGGCGAGTTTCTGTTAACCTAAACCAGTCCGGATTGTACAGTCATATTATGTCTTGCTTCGACGAAGTGTTAACGCCTAAACCTCTGCCTCCTGTAACCAATCTCATGGCAAAATACACACAACATTAAATCTTGTACCACATATTTAACTTCAGCAAGGTTTAACACTATTTGTGTTTTATTGTGTTGTCTTATTGGCTTGTCCTCCGAACAGTACCTACCTATAACCTACGATCCTCAGTAGCCCCAGTCCTCCAAACCCCAAAAGAAACT
>JANSTR010019566.1:0-13744 GCA_025434805.1 Antipathozoanthus remengesaui | reverse complement strand
TAAAATTATCAAACTTTATGGAAATTGTCAAATTCTGAATTTCATCAAACAATGAACATTTTGAGATTTACAAGGTTCAAAGTAAAGTCATCAAAAATATGGAAAGAAATGTCTACTAAGATCAGATGTTTTGCAATACAATTCTTTTAAAAGTCAATGTATTAAGCTCTTCCTACTAGATAATCAACAGTAAACATCTATGTTTGAAAATATTCCTTATTCCTTGTTTGAAAATACTACTTTAATATTTCAATCTTCGTTAGACAAAAAATATTATAAACTCTGTTCCCTCATCAAAATCATCGTGATAGTGAAGCTTTCACCCCTTTGGCCACTATGCACTAATTTATCAACTGATAAATGCATTTAATAAAGACAGTTCTATTTATTGATTTTTGCCTCTTTGTACAGTGTATTTATTGTAAGAAAATACACTGTTAAACCCGAAAATGAACAATAGTTATGGCTTTGGGTATGAACACTGTGCATAAACTATAGTCCTTACTGTATCTTATTATCAAAACTCTTGCCATGTTTCACTGTCTAAAAAGAGACTATTATTAATGACTTTGTGCCAAATTTATTACAGGTACAAGATCCCAGATCTTCTGAATCACCCATTCTTTCAAGACAGTGGGATCCGAGTAGAGCTAGCCGAAGGTATGGAACCCAACATAGGTAGCCTCGTTAAACTCCAGTTGCATCTGGAAAACCCAAAGAAGCGTCGGGACAAACACAAAGAGAATGAGGCAATTCAGTTTGACTTTGATTTGGAGACTGATCAACCAGATAAAGTTGCAGAAGAAATGGTGAGTGTAGCTTTGCTGTTAGTCTTTTTACTTAACATTCTGGTTCCCTGTCTAGGTCCTGGGAAGCTTTATAAGCTGAAGTGTTGCTTTGGAGTATGGTGAGTAACACTGTGCATGCAACTTCAGTAATCTGTCAAGAACTGTCACTTTAGTTTTCAAGGATAAAAAATCACACCACTGAAAAATTTAATTTGTTTTGTAATTGAAATGTGATAAAATATTTACATAATGATGTTTAGAAGGTTTGTTTTGTATGGTTAGAAGTTTTGTTTTATAAAATATCTCTTTAACAGACTTGTCGAGTAGTTATTGAAGTTGTATGTACCAGTCGTAATTTAGGTAGAACTAGTAGTAACCCAGCTCTCTCCACAGTGGGGTAATAGGGGTGGGGTGGGGAAAGGATATGTTACTTAACAATGAGAGTTCAGTTCAAAGGTTTGGTTGATCATGTCAGGATGTGTGCACTGATCCTTGGCAGAGGTATAGCCTTGATTTTATTTTTTATGTATAATGTCGTAATGTGAATGTGTTGTGTTGTCAATTACTGTCATAAGTTTCCAATGTTCTAAATCTAGCAATTTAATTTGACTGAAAACTTAACAGTGTCACAAAATGGAGATAAAGGGAATTGATTTGGTCACAGTTTGGTGATCACAAAGAAGACTTGAGGATCAACCACAGGCTGCATGGAAAAACTTTCAACTTCTTAAGAGAACTCTCCCTGTTGTGAGTATGAGAGAGGCATATGTTGGAGGTACGTTTCATTTATCCGGTCATTCATTTTTGCTATTTGCTGACATCTTTCTTTTAAGAGTAATATACATATTTTGTCTCGCATTTTAAAACTGTAGTTACCAAATTAGTTACATTTTGTTCAGAAATAAACTGTAACATCCAAGAAGATGTGTTGAAGTGCCATTGCAAAATTTACTATACACTTGTTTTCCATTAAGATAGGGATTTTGATTTCAATTACAGTACAGAACATTTCAGTTTGAAATGTTCATATCTGATATGCATGTACATATATATACTTCACATTTTTATTGTAATATTGTCTCAGGACCCCCCTTGATAGCAGGAGAGCATCGAGCAATCCTGATGGGACTACCCTGAGATTTTGAACAATTGAAGGCTTAAGGCACCTGTGACTTGTTGCTAAGATTGTTGTTTATATATCACCGTCAAATTGAAGAATTTTGAAAAGATTGCACATTGTACTGTGTTCACTTTTATTTTTTTAATATCACCAAGAAACTGCAGCATCAGTACCACACTGATACCATTGTCTTGCATCAGTTTTTCTAGAATTTATTGCCATTGTTTTGATTCTTATCCCATTCTTTAAATTTGATGAGAAATTAATGGTGCTGAAGTCTATGGTGTTGATGTGTAACATTGGCACTATGGATCATAAATGGAATATATTATTCTAAAGTCATGTTTGACTTGGGCAGATGTAATCTTCCCTTCAGTGTATATTCATTCTCATTGGCTAGGAATGGGTGTTTCTTGGGCTGCCGGGCACTTCAATGTTATTGTCCTGTAAATGTACTTAGGACGATGAATGTTGTTAACCTCTCATTCCTCTGTTTCTTGCAGAAGGATTTATCCCTGGTGCTAGTACATTGTTCTGGATATTATAATTTATTAACACCTTTTGTCAATAAATTAAACTGTTCTGTCTATGTCCTTGCTGCATTCTTCACATTAATCTCAATGGGAAATATCCTAACTTAACATTGTACAACAAAAACCTACAGTATAGTGGGAGCATATTAAATTGGGTTTTGAATGGGAGGGGAGCTTTTAGGGGAATCTGCTTCTTCATAAAAGGTTGGAGGCCTTAAAACATTTCCAACAATCTTGGGTTATTATTTGTGTAAAAAATGATTGGCACTTTGATAGTCTAAGTCCTTATTAAGTATTTATTTGACAAACATCACTCCCTTGTCTAGTTTTTCATTTCAACAAAACTATCCCAACCAAGATTTTCAAGCAAAATTTGGAACCTCCAGCCTTGTTTCTCTTTTATGAATAATTTATGTTAAAAGCTAAAGGTCTGTTGGCTAAAATGTTGCAAAATATTGTGGTCATTTAATGTTCAGAGGGGTGGGATGGGGGTCTTTGTCTGGAACTGCCAAATTTACATGTAATGTTCATTTATTCCCAAGATTTTGCTTTCAAAAGCAAGATGGTCATTAAGCATGGAACTTTGTTGACTGCCCTGTAATGGCCATCTATTACGTTTTCTCAAACCTTTAAATTAATTCACCTTTCACATTCACCTGTTTAAAGGCTTGAGAAAATACAATAGATGGCCATCATAAGGCAGTTTACCGTGGCCAACTTGCTTTTGAAAGTAAAGTCTTACCAAAAAAAGTACACATTATGGGCTTAAACATTTATTGTAGGTTTTATAAATATTTCATTGAAGAATGTATTTTCTTGTTTATTGCACAAATTGTGGAAAGATTTAAACCATCCCCCAAGTCCAGGTCATATCATACTTGGGCATGGAGCTTGATTGCCTTTCATTTGTAAGTAAACAGCATAACAAAATATAAGAAAGGATCACAAACTGTATCCCTGAATAGCAAGACTGTCAAAGAGTTTGAATCAGTGCAAGTGAATACCAATGAACTTAAGAAAACTTATTTGCTGTGGCAATTGACATTGAAATACATTATTTTCTGGGAAGAGGCTCGAAAAGTGTGGTGCACATTGTACAAAGGTACATAAGGGTATATGCATTACCGAAATTCTGCATAATGTCACTTATAAAAAATGTGTCGTAAATAGTAAATTCAGTCAATATTTAGGTTATGTTCTAACAGCAAAATTAAGATCATAATACTAGTAATGTAATTAAATGGCATATGAACAAGTAGCTTAGGAATAGTTTAAGGTAGTGTTTGTTTACTCTTTTTCGAGGGCATTTTTATAGGAATTGGCCCTATCCCCATACACAATTGTCAGATCACTACTATACTTTGGGACAGATCCAGGAATTTTGAACAGGAGGGCACACTAAGACACAAAGTACCACACACATGTCAAAGTTAGTAAAAATTTATGGTGGGGCAATGAAAAGAAGGGCACAGGACCACCCACACCCCCTGGTTCAGCCTACATACCAACATGCACACAAGTCACACACATGTCCATGTATTCTTGATGTGGTGATTATCATTTCCATTTTTCACTAATCAGTTGTTATTTATGAGATGTAAGGTGATATGGAATGTACAGTTGATTAGAGGGTTATACATGCATATTATTGAATGCATGAACTTTCTTGTGCAACTGTTATGTATATTGTTGTCACTTTGTGTGTACTCTGGTACTCAGTGATTCGCACTGTAGTGGTCAGAAGTTCTTGGTTTACACCTTGAGAGTAGTGGGCCTATTCTAATTTATGTGTAGTGGTACCAGATTATATTCTCTCATTCCCTAACTTTCCCTCAGTCCGCTACACACCAGTCATTTTTTGTTAAGAGACACCCAATTTTTTGTTGGGGCTGGTAGCCACCACACACTAGCTGATTTTTGTCAGAAGATTCAAACTTGAGTTTGTGTCAGCTCTGATTCTGCCATCTTGTAAGTTATGTTTTTGGACATGGTTTCAGTCATGCTTATTATTGGCTGATATGAAAGTAAGCTACAACAATTTAAGACAGTGCAAGAATGATGTAAATGACTTTTGATCGAGTTTTCAATTCTCGCTAAGTTATTCCTCTTTTCTTTATATAACCTTTGGGAGAATTTAATTTTTCATACAAAGTCACTTGCATTGTTTTTGCACTAGACTCTTCAATTTGTAGGGTACTACTTGATGTTTTTTCAGCACATGTTTTAGATTAACCATCTTAGATCCTGCCCAGCAACAAAACATTGGGCTCTACTGGTGAAAAATCGGCTGGTGTAAGTCAAGCTTTAGATGAAAATCCATTGCTCAACTTTAATTTTGTTCAGATTTTGCAAGATAATTAATTTACAGTTCTTTTCATCACAATTGTATGTGTTATTAAATTGATGAATACTGACCATTGAGAGGGAATATTGTTTGTGCAATCCTAGAATATGTGTAAACATTATTTTCATGTTGTTTTAGAAATGTTATCATTTTGTTGCATCTTGTCAGGTACGACAGAGTTTCATTTATGATGAGGATCAGAAAGCTGTTGCAAAGTGTATCCGTGACAGATTGCATCGAATCAAGCGAAGTCGTGAGCAGGCTGAGATTGATAAGGATAAGGACCGTGAGCGGACTGATAGTGATACTAAAGATCTGAAAGATGTGCCAGAGAAAGAACCTGAAAGAGAGATAGCATTAAAAGACAAAGAAACTAGAAAAGAGGAAGTGAAGGATAAAGCAAAGGAAGTTGAAAAATTACCTAGCAGCAAGGAAGCAAGCCGACAAAACAGCATGGAAACAGATAAATCAGAAAAGGTTTTGCTTGACCCAGCTGTGCAGCAGCGGCTTGAAGCTTTCCTGGAGAGCACCACACCAAGAAATGGAAACAGTCCATGTGGAACTGTGGACGAAAAGATAGCTCTTGATACTGAAAAGGTCAGTTGGTTAAACTAATTTACTGGTGCAAATGTTTGCTTGCCCACAAATCTGATATTGCTCTGCCACAATTGACCGTAATAAAAAAGATGGCGACTGGTACATTTACCCATAATTCCTAGCGCACGAAAAACATGAAAACGCTCATAAAAACGTACAGAAAGGATGTAAAAACTTCAAACCTAGCATACAAATCTTGTTAGTGCATGGGCACATTTGCCAAATAATCGTCTTTCAAGTGCAGCTATTCGCTGAGTTGGGCTCGCAAGGCATTGTGGTCAAATGTACAGCCGTCATCTTTTTTATTACGGTCAATTAAGAACGTTCTTAATTCAAAAATCATCATTACTTTACCCCCCCCCCCTTCTTTACATTAGTTACTGCTTCAAGTTGATGGTTGAGTATAATACCAGACATATGTTAAGGCATATTTGCATTCTTTTGACTGGTCCCTGTCATGAATCTATCAGAAAATTTCAGAGCCACTTGGAAGTCATACTTTACCAAGCTGTTATTAGTATATTAATTTAATTTACTTGTTTTTGTTCTAGAATCCACAAAGTAAGAATGAAGAAGTTCCAATCTCCACACCTTCAAGTGTTGTGTCTGAAACTGTCAGTACAGCGTCAACAGCAACCCAAAAGGTATGTTTTATAAAACAAAATAATACATTGTATCTTCTGTACAGTACCATGTTCAGCTGCACTTACAATAAACTAATATGCCAACTACTATACTATAATAATAAAAGATATACCTAAATCCTGTATTTATGAATGAAGCATTATAAAAAAATATGTGTAGGAATGAAGAGTTCTTTTACAAAATATACCTAAAACTTAAAAGCACTTTTAACAGTGTAATAAAATCAACAAAGGGTTGACGAAAACAATTTTCTGCACCATGTTTTTGTCAACCCGTGGTTGATTTCATTATATGTTCTACCTAACAGCCAACACTGTCTATATCTTTTTTTTAAAAAAAACCTATTTACTAACACTTTTAACAGTAAATGTTTAAATAATTATGTACAAGATTAGCACAGTTGGTAAGATCCGTGATGCCAACCAGACGTTCCTGGGTTCTATCCATGGTGCTGTTGAGGATTGAACTGTTTATGATCTTCTTTCACTGCACCATCCATGGACAGGGAAATTAAGGTGTTGGTCTAGTCTGTCCACATTCTAGGAAGGAGGGGAGGGAGACACTGTACAAGAACCATGCACTTCTCGAATAGAGTAGGGTAGTTATCATTGTTTAGTTATCTGTCACTTCCTCTATGATGAATATTGCAAGATTGTAAAGGGCACTTAAAGATATTGATACGGAATGTGTCAAACTTTCAGCTCATAATTAACAATTATCCCCTGAAGTGGAGGTGAATATCTATTGCTAGGCACCGACACTGAGGGGGATCATTGTTTTAGACTAAGTATTAACTAAACAGGTGAATAGCACTTTTGAAATTATTCAAGTTTCATGCATGAGTATCCAAAGTGAATAGCACAGGATATTTGGTGTTTGATGAACCCATCAGAGCATGCAAAAAGTGCTATTCACCTCTTTGGTTAATGCTAAAACAGGATAGTTACTAGACAGCATTATATTGTAGTATAAGTGAAGGGTTGTAATTGGTATCGTTTTCCCCAGTTTGTAGTTGCTGCTTCTAATCCTTTATCTGCTTGTGTTCAGGATCCTGATACATCATCGGTTCCATCCACGCCAGTTGAAACATTATCAGGGATCTCGCTGGTGTCAGAACCACCCTCTTCTGGGTATCAGTCGGGTTCTTCCGTGGCATCTGTGTCATCAGTGTTGAGCGAGCCTTCTTCCCAGGTATCAGTTGGTAGCAGTATTAGTGTGTATGGGGGAAGTGTTGCACCGGGTACATCTGCTCCACTGTCTGGTGCAACAGCTGGTACAAATACCAAGAAAGAGAAAAAAACAGTACAGGGCCCCAAGAAGGAAAGACAGCCAAGGCTCCACCTTAAAAAGTTGTCAAAGAATGCTGAGGGCACTGTTGTTGAGTGTATCTTTGATACATACAAGAACACCACGATTACATTCAGATTTGGAATCGATGCTGATGCCCCAGATGAAATTGCAGTGAATATGGTGAGTGTGGGCTATTATCAAGCATTCCAGGGCATCCCTTTCATCTTGTGACATCCAAGTAGCACCAAACGTCTTCCCTTTTCTAAAGAGGCAGAGTGATTGGTTATTGTATTGGCACTGGTTTTGGACAACAAGTCCTCAGTAAGAATTAGAAAGTTTTACTATATCAGAGTCAAAGATACTTTTTTCAGCAAATTACCATATTAAAGTCATCTCACAGTTCAACATAGTAGCCAATTAACTTGTAATGAGGTATTTCTGCTGCTCCTGTTCACAGAATTCAATATAGTTTGTATCTTCTTGTTTAAAGGCACCCTTGGCTCCCATCAACATATCACCTTGAAATGGGCCATTGAAGCTACTGTTTATAGAGTTTTGACAATTTTTTCAAACATCTTGATCCAGATTTACATACAAGCCCTCAGAATCACCACTCATCATGAAAATTGAATACCATCATCTTTAATTTCACAAATATTCCCAGTTGCATTCAGGCGAGGTGCAAGAGTACCTATTACAAACAGTCTCATTTTAAGTTGATATGTTGGTAAGAGTTGGGAGAAGACAAATTGCCTCCCCCCAATCCCTCCCCCTATATTTCAGCTGTAGCAAAGTCTAGTGAAGGTACAGCTGTAGTTGAGTGATGCATTTCATTTCTTGGAGTTATCATGGTGATTCAGAAGAAATTATACAAACTTTTTCACCTTGTTGGAGTTGTATCCACCTGACTGTTGCTGGTGATAACATAAATGCTGTTAATATCATGCCAAAGTACAGTGTATGACAGATTGGTTGTTATTGATTTTGGAATGCACCTAGCAACCTGAGTATATGTTTTGTAACTATAACCTTATTTGAAGTCAATAAATACATTTCACCAGAAGATGGTGAACAAGTATTCCATGTAGAACATCATTAGACATTGGAGTAAAGGTATTGTTAAATGGGATGAAATGATGTAAAGTAAGAGCTGTTATACATCAAGCAGTAATATATGTAATAATGAGACAATAATAATAATAACAATAATAATAATAAAATTCATAAAGTTAAAAACTTTTATTAGTAGTTTAGCACATTCTAATTTTTTCTATTGTTGTCTAAAATTTTAAAAATAATTTCATTGGAATCTATTTTAGTGTAATTTTTCAATTTCACCGACTAAAGTGTCTAGAATCCCGTCATCTCATTGTCAATTTATTTAATGTAATGGTCCTAGCGCATGTTTAGCTTTTAGGTTATTGGCTAGGGCCAGTGTCTGAATAATATATATAATAGTTCAAACTGTACAAAAAATATGTAAATGTCACTTCTAGACACAATAAAATTGTTGTTGTTGTTGTAAAGTGCTGTGTTGTGTCATCAAGCAAGGCACTTTACATGACTTGCTTCAGTCAATTTTACTATATGAGTACCAGCTTATGAATTCCACGTCCTGTCCAGGAAAAGTCTTGTACTCTCATCCACTTAATACGGCAGAAACTGTTGCATAAACAAGAATGGAGTAACTTTTCAGTACTTTGCCAGTATTTTGTTGATGGATACCGCCATCTTGAATTTTGACATCTCTGCACTCGGGATGGGACTTCTTGCATGTAGTCATATTGTCTTTGCAGTCCACTCGTGATATCAATCGTATCAAAATGGAAGAATGAGACATGTTTGCTATTCCCTTTGAACCCTTTCAGTTTCGAGCAGGAATACTGACAGCAGATGAAGATCGTTCTTCATCAGAGGACGAACCTGCAACCCATGTAAGATCCTGTGTGGAGTGTAAATGACATCAATATTCAAGATGGTGGTATCCATTGACAAAACACAGAAAAGTTTTTGTTCTGTTCTCATTTTTATTTTTCACTGCAGTTTCCAGTAATTACTTTATAGCTTAATATTTTAAAAGACGTTAAAGGAAACTGTCATCAGATAACTGACGTTGTCTTATATTGGCTGTGTTTACAGATTGCAGCTGGCCATCTTCAGGAGAAAAACAAGGAATTGTTCGAGGCCCAGGTTCGCAAAGTGGCAATGTCTGCAGAAGAGCGTCTCCAGAAGTTGGGAACTCAAGCTGTCAGCGAGGGACCTGATAAATTTCTGGAACCACGGTTGAGCCATGAGAGTAACATAGGGACAAATCCTATTCCACAGGTATGTTTCAACATCCTTGACTCAAGCTGGATTAATACTGATGATGATAATAAGTCTGTTTACAAAGTTTGTAGTTTGCCGTACTGGTCCCAGGAGTGGCCAAAGCTTGATTGGGTTTGCAATTAGGACTGGTCCCAGAACTGGCCAAAGCTTGATAATTAGGACTGGTCCCAGAACTGGCCAAAGCTTGATTGCCAAAGTTTGTAATTAGGATTGGTCCCAGAACTGGCCAAAGCTTGATTGCCATGCAAAGTTTGTAATTAGGACTGGTCCCATAACCGACCTATGCTTGATTGCCTTAGTGTGTAATTAGGACTTTATCCCATAACCGTCCTATGCTTGATTGCCTTAGTGTGTAATTAGGACTTTATCCCATAACTGGCCTATGCTTGATTGCCTTAGTGTGTAATTAGGACTTTATCCCATAACTGGCCTATGCTTGATTGCCTTAGCGTGTCATTAGGACTTTATCCCATAACCGACCTATGCTTGATTGCCTTAGTGTCTAATTAGGACTTTAGCCCATAACCGGCGTATGCTTGATTGCCTTAGTTTATGATTAGGACTGGTCCCAGAACTGGCCAAATTACTGGCCAAGTTTGATTGTCTTAGAATTCGCTCACAAGTTACTCTTTGAGAGCAGCCTGCAGTGACGACATTTTTATACGAGGTTTTCCTATGATGACCAAATCTATACCCAAATTTCAGAGCAGGCTTTTCACACAATCCCTTTTATCCGGCTACATGCAAATCTTCCTTATAGTTTTAAATTATTTTTTTCCGGTTATGTTTTCAATTGTTTCAGCCAACGGGAAGTCCAACATCAAAGGATTTGTCATCATTTGAGAGTGGACAGCCCACCCAACAACCGCAAACAGGTGGCGGGCAGAGCATTGACCAACAAAAAGTAACGCAGGATCAACAAACTACTGACTTGATCGAGACTTTGCCAACCGAAACTGCTGTTTTACTTCCTGTGAGACCAGTAAAGCCTGAAATACTAGATGAAACGGAACATCTCAAATTAGAACTAGAAAATCCCGAACAAGCCAAACCAGAGTCGTTGGCTGGCAAAACGGAGGGGAACAAACTAGTAACTAGTAAGGTTACGCAAAATGAACAAAATATTTTGAATAAAAGCGAAACAACTGAATCCGTGAACAAAGCTGATGGCAGGTCTCTCTCGTTACCACAAAATAAATTCGAACTTGGTGGAACTGAAGAAAAGGAAAAAGATAAGCAGCGGACAGATAAACCAAAACAGGCCGTTGTTCTAAACCCTGTTTTGCGTCATAAGAGTCAGCCTGATGTAATGAGTTTTGATACAATGGAAAGAACTTCAAAGTGTGTTAAACCAGATTCTCAGAGCTCAGCTGGCACAGCTACTTCAGAAAGCACACAAACCCATCCAGCTCCCAGGAAGTTCCTAGTCCAAAAAGTTGACGAACCCTCAATTGAACCAGTATCGTCTTCAACAGAAACCTCAGAGCGAGCTGGTGAATCAAGCACACATGGTATGAGTTCACCGGCTCATTCTTCAGCAAAAGAGCCAGTCCCTGCTGGAGAGCATTCTAACAATCAGACAGTTGCTAACGACGACTCGTCGACTGGTGTGCCCTCTTCATTTTATTCTGTGCAAACACAGACGAGCTTTGAGTCGTCACAACTGTCTCACGGAGAAGAGGGACATGCACTGAAGGAGCAGAAAGCAAAAACTGCCACAGTTCATCCTCTGCAAGCAAGCATTGGAAGTGCTTTCCAGGCTGTTAGTGTAACGAAAGAGGCACAACCACAGCCTCCATTGGTTCAACCAACTACGGACAATGTTGTGAAATCAACAGGTAGATTCACGATCACCAAACCAATCGAACGGATAGAAAAGAGAGATCAAAACACTTCACAGCCACGTGTAAATGGCCAAGAATTGCCTGGCCCTGAGGGGGATGTACATCGTAGAGTTTCTATAGATACCTCAAGTCAAGGTGGGTCCCAGCATAGAGATGATTCTGAGCATTCGAGCTCACCAGTAAGAGATTTTCCAGAGAAACTATCAACATCAGAGATGACAAAACTTTCTAATGCGGTGTCAAAATCTAATACTGAGCCGTTTTCAATTTCCGATGTTCAAACCCAGAATCGCACTACTGAAAGGACCAGCACAAACCCGTCTGAGAATCATGTGATTACTTCGTCAGAATCAGTCGTCTCACGTAAACTTTCTCGGCAGTCGTCAGAAGGACAACTTGAACAATTAAAACCTGGTGTAGAACAAGAATCTGAAATGACATTACCGGATGTTTCCATTTCCAGACATAACACACCTTCCATAACACCAAGCTCTTCACTGGAAAGTCTCAATTCCATAAGCTCGCAACAGTCATCCAGTGCTTATCCTCAACAACACATTTCGTTTTCTCCTCAAACTGTTGATTCATCAGGAGACATTATCATTTCTAGCAAGTCTCAGCATCTGCCAAAGCAACTCAGCCAAGAAGGAGAATCAAAAATGGATTGGGTAAGTTTCTGTTACTAAAGATGGCTCGACGTAGTTTTCAAGTTTTCTTTGTTAGTATATGAAACATTGAAATTAATTTGCACTGGTATGTGTATTGTTGATCAATAGATGCCACAGGGATACGGTGTTCTTGAATTTCTCTATCTCGAACTTTTGTCGTAAACTTTAAAACATTACTATGGCAACCACCTCAAGAGGAATATAACTTAGGCCCTCCACAGACGCGGGAAATAGTTTTCAATGAAAACAAACTCTTGATAACAATAGTAAGTAGTCAAGAACTGTTAGTGCTTGAAACAGTGTTTCCACACACGGGAGATGAAATAAATAGTTGTCAACATTTACTATGACAATTGGCGCAACTACACACGCCAACTTCGTGTACGTCGCAAGCTACCTTAGTTGTCGATAACTATCTCACAAGTCGATAACAAAACAGCCATGTTAGGAATTGATAACAAAAGTATTTTTTTCTGAAAACCAAAACTCATTAGATTTTCGAGAGTTTGTTAATGATATCGATGACTTTGACACACACTGGATTTTTGCGTTATCGATTGCTTATTGTAATCGGCAACTAATAGTTATTACCCTCGCCCTTATTCGTCTTAAATCCAACCGGAAACCTTTAAAACCTAGTGTTGATCATATAAGCAAGAAAACCTGTTGAGGCATGTAATTTTACGCAATCTTTATTTTTCAAGAATTATGGTGGCACCAAGCGCTTTGGATACAGTTAGTTTAAGATTTGTGAAATATTTCATCTTGGTAACACAACAAGAAAGAATCTTGCATATAACGCGCTTGAATGTCAAGAACACGGTGCCTGTGAGGCCCTCTGAAGTTGCCATGCATACCATAACTGTTGTACAACTATGGTTTGTTCAGTATACATTGGCAGACTTGTCCTACCGTCGTTTGAAGATCAACCATTAGCAAACTTCCAGATTATGTGGTGCTTGAGAAATTTCTGCAATCTGATTGGTCGGGAGTGGTATTTTAATATCCTTGTAGGTATGTAAAAATTACAGTTTCCTGCAGTGACGTCTGCTGGTCAGCTAATTTCCCATCATTAAGTGACATGCGCACACGAGCTAGTTTCCTGCCATTTATTGTAATGAAGTACGTGAGGTGTACGTACGTGACCTGTACGAGCTGTTGCAGAAATTTCGCAGGTATTAGTATAAACAAATAATAGCATGATTTGTACGTGATATTTATGCCAAATACCACTACAAACCATGCTATTACATATACAAATCACTTGTCAAATACAGTGATATTGATAGATGAAAACCTTATACGAGCCACCACCTTCTGAATGTTGTATGATTAAGGGACATAGAGGTTTGTTTGTGTTAATGCTATTTTTTATCCGTCGTTTGATGCATGTGTTGGTAACGATGAGAGGGAAAGGAGATTTGAATTTCTCATAATAAGTAGTTAGCTGCCATTGAATCAGAACTCAATTTTTATTGAGAAAGGAACCTAAACATTTAGTATACGTTTAGTTGAAACCTAGAAGAACAAATCCAGCTGTTCATTACTATTACAGTACAATGACGCGCGCGTGTGCGTGTGTGTGTG
>JANSTR010019345.1:0-13748 GCA_025434805.1 Antipathozoanthus remengesaui | reverse complement strand
AGAGCTCACCTCTATTAAATCACCCCCTTTAGATTAGCTTTCCTTTAGAGCTCACCTCTATTAAACCACCCCCTTTATATTGGCTTCCCTTTAGAGCTCACCTCTATTAAACCACCTTTTTTAGATTAGCTTTCCTTTAGAGCTCACCTCTATTAAACCATCCCCTTTAGATTGGCTTCCCTTTAGAGCTCACCTCTGTTGAACCACCCCCTTTAGATTGGCTTTCCTTTAGAGCTCACCTCTCTTAAACCAACCCCTTTAGATTGGCTTCCCTTTAGAGCTCACTTCTATTTAACACTCGTTTTCGATTGGCTTCCCTTTGAAGCTCACCTATATTAAAACAGCCTATTTAGAAGGCATCTCTGTGTAGATCACCTATATTAAACTACCCCCTTTTGATTGGCTTTCCATTAGAGCTCTCCTCTATTAAACCACCCCCTTTAGATTGGCTTCCATTTAGTGCTCTCCTCTATTAAACCGCGCCCTTTAAATTGGCTTCTATTTAGAGCTCTCCTCTATTAAAGCACCCCATTTAAATTGGCTTCCCTTTAGAGCTCACCTCTATTAAACCACCCCCTTTAGTTTGCTTTGCCTTTAAATCTCATCTCTATTTAACCGCCCCCTTTAGAAGGTTTCTCTTTGTTGATCACCTATATTAAATCACCCCCTTTAGAAGGCTTCTGTTTGTAGATCACCTATATTAAATGACCCCATTTAGATTGGCTCCCCTTTAGAGCTCACCTCTATTAAACATTTCCCTTTAGAGGGCTTTGCTTTAAAGCTGACCTCTATTAAATCACCCCCTGTAGATTGGCTTACCTTTAGAGCTCACCTCTATTAAATCACCCCCTTTAGATTGGCTTTTTTTTAGAGCTCACGTCTATTAAACCATCCCCTTTAGAAGGCTTTCCTTTAAAGCTTACCTTTATTGAACCACGCCCTTTAGATTGGCTCCCCTTTAGATTGGCTCCCCTTTAGAGCTCTCCTATATTAAACCACCCCCTTTCCTTTAGAGCTCACCTCTATTAAACCACCCCTTTTAGATTGACTTTCCTTGAGAGCTCTTCATCATTAAACCACGCCTTTTAGAAGGCTTCCCTTTAAAGCTCACCTTTATTTAACTACCCCCTTTGGATTGGCTCCCCTTTAAAGCTCTCCTCTATTAAAGGACCCCCTTTAGAAGGCTTCCCTTTAAAGCTCATCTCTATTTAACCACCCCCTTTGGATTAGCTCCTCTTTAGAGCTCTCCTCTATTGAACCACCCACTTTAGAAGGCTTCCTTTTAAAGCTGACCTCCATTAAACCACTTTCTTTAGATGTGCTTTCCTTTAGAGGTCACTTCTATTAAACCACCCCTTTTAGTTTGGCTTCCCTTTAGAGCTCACCTACATTAAACCACTTCCTTTAGATTGGCTAGCGTTAAGAGCTCTCCTCTATTTAACCATCCCGTTTTGAGGGCTTTCCATTTAAGCTCACCTCTATTAAATCACCCCCTCTAGATTGGCTTCCCTTTAGAGCTCACCTCGATTATACCACCCTCTTTAGATTGTCTTGGCTTCAGAGGTTTCCTCTATTAAATCACCCCCTTTAGATTGGCTTCCCTTTGGAGTTCACCTCCATTTAACCTCTTCCTTTAGATTCGCTTTCCTTTAGAGTTCACTTCTATTAAACTACCCCTTTTAGATTGGCTTCGCTTTAGAGCTCACCTCCATTAAACCACTTCCTTTAGATTGGCTCCCCTTTAGAGCTCACCTCTAATAAACGATCCCCTTTAGAGGGCTTTCCATTAAAGCTCACCTCTATTAAATCACCCCCTTTAGATTAGCTTACCTTTAGAGCTCACCTCTGCTACACCACCCCCTTTAGATTGGGTTACCTTTAGAGCTCTTCTCTATTAAATCACCCCCTTTAGATTGGCTTCCCTTTAAAGGTCACCTCTATTTAACCACCCCCTTTAGATTTGCTCCCCTTTGGAGCTCTCCTCCATTAAACCACCCCCTTTAGATTGGCTTCCCTTTAAAGCTCACCTCTGTTAAACCACCCCCTTTAGAAGGCTTCCCTTTGAAGCTTACCTCTATTAAACCACCTCCTTTAGACGGTTTCCCTTTAGAGTACATGTATACCCACTTCTATTGAGCTGCCATTTAAGTTGGCTCCCCTTTAGAGAAAAACCTAAATCCCATTTCCGCTCCCTTCTCCGTAAGCCTTTAGATTGGCTCCCCTTTAGAGCTCTCCTTTATTAAACCACTTCCTTTAGATTGGCTTTTCTTTAGAGTTCACTTCTATTAAACCACCCCTTTTATATTGGCTTCCCTTTAGAGCTCACCTCTATTAAACCATTTCTTTTAGATTGGTTTGCCTTTAGAGCTCTCCTCTATTTAACCACTCCCTTTAGATTGGCTCCCTTTAGAGCTCACCTTTATTAAACCATCCCCTTTAGAGGGCTTTTCTTTCAAGCTCACCTCTATTAAATCACCCCCTTGAGATTGGCTTCCCTTTAGAGCTCACCTCTATTAAACCACACCCTTTAGATTGGCTTCCCTTTAGAGCTGACCTCTGTTAAACCACCCACTTTAGATTGGCTTCCCTTTAGAGCTGACCTCTGTTAAACCACCCCCTTTAGATTGGCTCCCCTTTAGAGGTCTCCTCTATTAAACCACTTCCTTTAGATTGGCTTGCCTTTAAAGGTCATCTCTATTAAACCACCCCCTTTCGATTGGCTTCTTTTTAAAGCTCACCTATATTAAATCACCCCCTTCAGAAGGTTTCTCTTTGTAGATCACTTATATTAAAGCACTCCCTTTAGATTGGCTCCCCTTTAGAGCTTTTCTCTGTTAAACCACTTCCTTTAGATTGGCTTGCGTTAAGAGCTCTCCTCTATTTAACCATCCCGTTTAGAGGGCTTTCCATTAAAGCACACCTCTATTAAATCACCCCCTGTAGATTGGCTTCCGTTTAGAGCTCACCTCTATTATACCACCCCCTTTAGATTGTTTTGGCTTCAGAGGTCTCCTCTATTAAACCACCCCCTTTAGATTGGCTTCCCTTTGGAGTTTACCTCCATTTAACCTCTTTTTTTAGATTGGCTTTCCTTTAGAGTTCACTTCTATTAAACTACCCCTTTTAGATTGGCTTCTTTTTAGAGCTCACCTCCATTAAACCACTTCCTTTAGATTGGCTCCCCTTTACAGCTCACCTCTAATAAACGATCGCCTTTAGAGGGCTTTCCATTAAAGCTCACCTCTATTAAATCACCCCCTTTAGATTGGCTTACCTTTAGAGCTCAGGTCTGCTACACCACCCTTTTTTAGATTGGGTTACCTTTAGAGCTCTTCTCTATTAAATCACCCCCTTTAGATTGGCTTCCCTTTAAAGGTCACCTCTATTTAACCACCCCCTTTAGATTTGCTCCCCTTTGGAGCTCTCCTCCATTAAACCACCCCCTTTAGATTGGCTTCCCTTTAAAGCTCACCTCTGTTAAACCACCCCCTTTAGAAGGCTTCCCTTTGAAGCTTACCTCTATTAAACCACCTCCTTTAGACGGTTTCCCTTTAGAGTACATGTATACCCACTTCTATTGAGCTGCCATTTAAGTTGGCTCCCCTTTAGAGAAAAACCTAAATCCCATTTCCGCTCCCTTCTCCGTAAGCCTTTAGATTGGCTCCCCTTTAGAGCTCTCCTTTATTAAACCACTTCCTTTAGATTGGCTTTTCTTTAGAGTTCACTTCTATTAAACCACCCCTTTTATATTGGCTTCCCTTTAGAGCTCACCTCCATTAAACCACTTCCTTTAGATTGGCTTGCCTTTAGAGCTCTCCTCTATTTAACCACTCCCTTTAGATTGGCTCCCCTTAGAGCTCACCTCTATTAAACCATCCCCTTTAGAGGGCTTTTCTTTCAAGCTCACCTCTATGAAATCACCCCCTTTAGATTGGCTTCCCCTTAGAGCTCACCTCTGTTAAACTGCCCCCTTTAGATTGGCTTTTTTTTAGAGCTCACCTCTGCTAAAGCACCCTTTTTAGATTGGCTTACCTTTAGAGCTCTTCTCTCTTAAATCACCCCCTTTAGATTGGCTTCCGTTAAGAGCTCACTTCTATTAAACCACCCCCTTTAGATTGGCTTCCTTTTAGAGCTCACCTCTATTAAACCACCCCCTTTAGATTTGCTTCCCTTTAGAGCTCACCTTTATTTAACCACCCTCTTTAGATTCGCTTCCCTTTAGAGCTCAGCTCTATAAAACCACCCCTTTTAGATTGGCTTCCCTTTAGAGCTCACCTGTGTTAAACCACCTCGTTTAAATTGGTTTCCTTTTAGAACTCACCTCTATTAAACCACTTTTTTTAGATTGGCTTCCTTTTAGAGCTGACTTCTATTAAACCACACCCTTTAGATTGGCTTCCCTTTAGAGGTCACCTCTGTTAAACCACCCCCTTTAGATTGGCTTCCCTTTAGAGCTCACCTCTGTTAAACCACCCCCTTTAGATTGGCTTCTTTTTAGAGCTGACCTCTGCTAAACCACCGCCTTTAGTTTTGCTCCCCTTTAGAGCTCTCCTCTATTAAACCACCCCCTTTAGATTGGCTTGCCTTTAAAGGTCATCTCTATTAAACCACCCCCTTTCGATTGGCTTCTTTTTGAAGCTCACCTATATTAAATCACTCCCTTCAGAAGGTTTCTCTTTGTAGATCACTTATATTAAACCACTCTTTTTAGATTGGCTCCCCTTTAGAGCTTTTCTCTGTTAAAGTACTTCCTTTAGATTCGCTTCCCCTTAAAACTCACCTCTTTTATGCCACCCCCTTTAGATTGGCTTGCCTTTAGAGCTCTCCTCTATTAAACCACCGCCTTTAGATTGGATTCGCTTTAGAGCTCACCTCCATTAAACCACTTCCTTTAGATTTGCTTTCCTTTAGAGCTCTCTTGTATTAAACCACCCCCTTTAGATTGGCTTTCCTATAGATCTCTCCTCTATTAAACCATCTCCTTTAGAAGGCTTTCCTTTAAAGCTCACCTCTATTTAACCACGCCCTTTAGATTGTCTCCTTTTTAGATTGGCTCCCCTTTAGAGCTCTCCTCTATTAAACCACCCCGTTTCCTTTAGAGCTCACCTCTATTAAACCACCTTTTTTAGATTGGCTTTCCTTTAGAGGTCACCTTCATTAAACCACCCCCTTTAGAAGGCTTCCCTTTAAAGCTCACCTCTATTTAACCACCCCCTTTATATTGGCTCCCTATTAGAGCTCTCCTCTATTTAACCACCCCCTTTAGATTTGCTCCCCTTTGGAGCTCTCTTCCATTAAACCATCCCCTTTAGATTGGCTTCCCTTTAAAGCTCACCTCTGTTAAACCACCCTCTTTAGAAGGCTTCCCTTTGAAGCTTACCTTTATTGAACCACCTTCTTTAGACGGTTTCCCTTTAGAGTACATATATACCCACTTCTATTGAGCTGCCTTGTAAGGTGGCTCCCCTTTGGAGAAAAACCTAAGTCCCATTTCCGCTCCCTGCTCCGTAAGCCTTTAGATTGGCTCCCCTTTAGAGCTCTCCTTTATTCAACCACCCCCTTTAGATTGGCTTGCCTTCAGAGCTCACCTTTATTATACCGCCCCCTTTAGATTGGCTTTCCTTCATAGCTCTCCTCTATTAAACAACCCCCTTTAGATTGGCTTCCCTTTGGAGCTCACCTCCATTAAAGCACTTCGTTTAGATTGGCTTTCCTTTAGAGTTCGCTTCTATGAAACCACCCCCTTGAGATTGGCTCTCCTTTAGAGCTGACCTCTATTAAGCCACCCCCTTTAGAATGGTTTCCCTTTAAAGCTCACCTGTATTAAACCACCCCCTTTAGATTGGCTTACCTTTAGAGCTCACCTCTGCTACACCACCCCCTTTAGATTGGGTTACCTTTAGAGGTCTTCTCTATTAAATCACCCCCTTTAGATTGGCTTCCCTTTAGAGGTCACCTCTATTAAACCACCCCCTTTAGATTGGCTTCCCTATAGAGCTCGCGTATATTAAATCACCCCCTTTAGAAGGCTTCTCTTTGTAGATCACCTATATTAAACCACCCCTTTTAGATTGGCTCCCCTTTACAGCGCTTTTTTATTAAACCACCCTCTTTAGATTCGCTTTTGTTTAGAGCTCACCTCTATTATACCACCCCCTTTAGATTGGCTCGCCTTTAGAGCTCTCCTCTATTAAACCAACCCCTTTAGATTGGATTCCCTTTAGAGCTCACCTCTATTATACCATCCCCTTTAGATTGGCTTGCCTTTAGAGTTCACCTCCATTAAACCACTTCCTTTAGATTGGATTTCCTTTAGATTTCACTTCTAGTAAACCACCTTCTTTAGATTGGCTTCCCTTTAGAGCTCACTTCTATTAAACCATCCTCTTTAGATTGTCTTTCCTTTAGAGCTCACCTCTGTTAAACCACCCCCTTTAGATTGGCTTCCCTTTAGAGCTCACCTCTATTAAACCACCCCCTTTAGATTGGCTTTCCTTTAGAGCTCACGTCTATTTAACCACCCTTTTTCGAATGGCTTCCCTTTAAAGCTCACCTATATTAAATCACCCCCTTTAGAAGGCTTCTCTTTGTAGATCACCTATATTAAACCACCCCGTTTAGATTGGCTCCTTTTTAGAGCTCTTCTCTATTAAACCACCCTTTTTAGATTCGCTTCCTTTTAGAGCTAACCTTTATTATACCACGCCGTTTACATTGGCTTGCCTTTAGAACGCTCCTCTATTAAACCACCCCCTTTAGATTGGATTCCCTTTAGAGCTCACCTCCATTAAACCACTTCCTTTAGATTGGCTTTCCTTTAGAGCTCACTTCTATTAAACCACCCCCTTCAGATTGGCTGTGCTTTACAGCTCTCCTCTATTAAACCATCCCCTTTAGAAGGCTTTCCTTTAAAGCTCACCTCTATTTAACCACCCTGTTTAGATTGGCTCCCCTTTAGAGCTCTCCTCTATTAAACCACCCCCTTTCCTTTAGAGCTGACCTTTATTAAACCACCCCCTTTAGATTGGCTTTCCTTTAGAGCTCTCCTGTATTAAAGCACCCCCTTTAGAAGGCTTCCCTTTAAAGCTCAGCTATATTTAACCACGCCCTTTAGATTGGCTCCCCTTTAGAGGTCTCGTCTATTAAACCACCCCCTTTAGAAGGTTTCCCTTTAAAGCTCACCTGTATTTAACCACCCCCTTTAGATTGGCTCCCCTTTAGAACTCTCCTCTATTAAATCACCCTATTTGGAAGGCTTCTTTTTAAAGCTTACCTTTATTTAACCACCCCCTTTAGATTGGCTCCCCTTTGAAGCTCTCCTCTATTAAACCACCCCCTTTAGAAGGTTTCCCTTTAAAGCTCTCCTCTATTTAACCACTCCCTTTAGAATGGCTCCCCTTTAGAGCTCACCTCTATTAAACTATCTCCTTCAGACGTCATTCCAATAAAGCTCACCTTTATTAAATCACCCCCTTTAGATTGGCTTCCCTTTAGAGCTCACTTCTATTAAACCACCCTTTTTAGATTGGCTTCCCGTTAAAGCTCACCTGTATTAAACTACCCTGTTTAGATTGGCTTACCTTGAGAGCTCATGTCTGTTAACCCACCCCCTTTAGATTGGGTTCCCTTTGGAAGTCACTTCTATTAAACCACCCCCTTTAGATTGGCTTTCCTTTAGAGCTCACCTCTATTAAACCACCCCCTTTAGACTGGCTTCCCGTTAAAGCTCACCTGTATTAAACTACCCTGTTTAGATTGGCTTACCTTGAGAGCTCACGTCTGTTAAACCACCCCCTTTAGTTTGGCTTTCCTTTAGAGCTCTCCTCTATTAAACCACCCTTTTTAGATTTTCTTCCCTTTAGAGCTCACTTCTATTAAACCATCCCCTTTTGATTGGCTTTCCTTTAGAGCTCACCTCTATTAAAGCACCCCCTTTAGATTGGCTTCCCTTTAGAGCTCACCTTTATTAAACCACCCCCTTTAGATTGGCTTTCCTTTAGAGCTCACCTATATTAAATCACCCCCTTTAGAAGGCTTCTCTTTGTAGATCATCTATATTAAACCACCCTTTTTAGATTGGCTCCCGTTTAGAGCTCTTCTCTATTAAACCACCCCCTTTAGATTCGCTTACCTTTAGAGCTCACCTCTATTATACCAGACCCTTTAGATTTGCTTGCCTTTAGAGCTCTCTTCTATTAAACCACCCCCTTTAGATTGGAGTTCCCTTAGAGTTCACCTCCATTAAACCACTTCCTTTAGATTTGCTTTCCTTTAGAACTTACCTCTATTAAACCACACCCTTTAGATTGGCATTCCTTTAGATTTCTCCTCTATTACACCATCGCCTTTAGAAGGCTTTCTTTTAAAGCTCAGCTCTATTTAACCAACCCCTTTAGATTGGCTCCCCTTTAGATCTCTTTTCTATTAAAGCACCCACTTTAGATTGGCTTCCGTTTAAAGCTCACGTATCTTAAACCAACCCCTTTGGAAGGATTCCCTTTGAAGCTCACCTCTATTAAATGACCCCCTTTAGACGGTTTCCCTTCAGAGTACATGTATACCCATTTCTATTGAGCTGCCTTTTAAGTTGGCTCCCCTTTAGAGAAAAACCTAAATCCCATTTACGCTCCCTCTTGCGTAAGCCTTTAGATTGGTTCCCCTTTAGAGCTTTCCATTATTAAACTACCCCCTTTAGATTGGCTTCCCTTTAGAGCTCACCTCTATTATACCACCCCCTTTAGATTGGCTCCCCTTTAGATCTCTCTTTTTTTAAACCACCCCTTTTAGAGTGGCTTGTCTTTAGAGCTCACCTTTATTATACCACCCCCTTTAGATTGGCTTGCCTTTAGCGCTCTCCTCTATTAAACCACCCCCTTTAGATGGCTTTTTTTTTAAAGCTCAACTCTATCTAACCACCCCCTTTAGATTGGCTCCCCTTCAGAGCTCTCCTTTATTAAACCACCTCCTTTCCTTTAGAGCTCACCTCTATTAAACCACCCCCTTTAGACTGGCTTTCCTTTAAAGCTCTCCTCTATTAAACCACCCCATTTAGAAGGCTTGCCTTTAAAGCTGACCTCTATTTAACCACCCTTTTTAGATTGGCTCCCCTTTAGAGCTCACCTCTATTAAACCACCCCCTTTAGATTGGCTTCCTTTTAAAGTTCACCTCTATTAAACCAACGCTTTTAGATGGCTTCCCTTTGAAGCTCACCTCTTTTAAATCACTCCCTTTAGACGGTTTCCCTTTAGAGTACATTTATACCCATTTCTATTGAGCTGCCTTTTAAGTTGTCTCCCCTTTAGAGAAAAACCTAAATCCCATTTACGCTCCCTCTTCTGTAAGCCTTTAGATTGGTTCCCCTTTAGAGCTCTCTTTTATTAAACCACCCCCTTTAGATTGGTTTGCCTTTAGAGCTCACCTCTATTATACCACCCCCTTTAGATTGGCTTGCCTTTAACGCTCTCCTCTATTAAACCACCCCCTCTAGATTGGCTTCCCTTTAGAGCTCACCTCCATTAAACCAGTTCCTTTAGATTGGCTTTCCTTTAGAGCTCACTTCTATTAAACTACTCCTTTTAGATTGGCTTTCCTTTAGAGCTCTCCCCTATTAAACCACCCCCTTTAGAAGGGTTTCCTTTAAAGCTCACCTCTATTTAACCACCCCTTTTAGATTGGCTCCCCTTTAAAGCTCTCCTCTATTAAACCAGCCCCTTTAGAAGGCTTCCCTTTGAAGCTCACGTCTGTTTAACCACCCCCTTTAGATTGGTTCCCCTTTATAGCTTTCCTCTATTAAACCACCTTCTTTAGATTGGCTTCCCTTTAGAGCTCACCTCTATTTAACCACCCCCTTTCGACTGGCTTCCCTTTAAAGCTGACCTATATTAAATCACCCCCTTTAAAAGGTTTCCCTTTAAAACTCACCTGTATTTAACCACCTCCGTTAGATTGGCTCCCCTTTAGAGCTCTCCTCTATTAAACCACCCTTTTTAGATTGGCTTCCCTTTAAAGCTCACCTCTATTCAACCACCCCCTTTAGAAGGTTCCCCTTTGAAGCTCACCTCTATTAAACCACCCCCTTTAGATGGTTTCCCTTTAGAGTACATGCAGTATACCCACTTCTATTGAGCTGCCTTTTAAGTTTGCTCCCCTTTAGAGAAAAACCTAAATCCCATTTATTCTTCCTCATTGGTAAGCCTTTAGAAGACAGCCCTCTTCTGCATTAAGCCTTCCCTTCTAATAAGCTCGTCTTTGAGCATCAGCTCTCTTTATTCTAAAGCCTTTTCTTTTAGCAAGTTCCCCTTTAGAGAACAGCCGTCATGTCTATTTTAATAGACCTGCTCTTTTTGTCTTCTTCCCTTAGAGAAAAGCCTACACCTCAAGGAAGCTCCTCTAAGAACAGCCCTTTTCTCTATTAAAGAGACTGACCAGGCGTCACACAATCGTCTAATTTCGCGTGGTTGAAAATTACAACAGTGAAAAATTTTATGGTGAAATACGACTTTCAAATTCCAACAGCAACCAAAGAATGGTTTAGCTATTGTTTTAAAAGTCTTTTGAGCTGAGTTTCATTCATAATCTTGGACTATGAAAGCTATTTTCTATTCTTGCTGAAACCAAAACATAAACAAAGCGTCACGGCCAGTCCGTCCTTTTAAGGGCCGGCGAATTTCGCAGGAGCTATCACAGTTTTTGGGTAAAAATTGCCAGAGTTCCATGGGTTTTCGTCTTAGCATTTTTTGGTTGACAACAAAACAAATTTGCCTGGGTGTTCATATTAAGAAACAAGATATTCTTTAAGATACCCGTCCGTAATAAACCAAAGAATAGGGACCAACAACGACCTTTGGTAATTTGGTTTGCGAATGGTGAAAACTAAAAGCATTAACTCCTGAAGCCGAACGAGAATTTTGTTAGATTATATTCCGGCGTTCACGTTCGATTTTCCAAGACGACGGTTGAATTGCATTCGAGCGTGCAGTTATTATATTCTGTAATTAAGTTCATTGTTTTGTGCCGCTCTCGTTGACGCCGTTGCTTAAGGTCCCTAATAGTTATCAGTGGTCATCTTTTTCATGATACTTTACGCTCACGAACGTATATATATTTTTCTTGCGTCCAGTTCCTTTATCTTCTCACAACGCTCTTATTTTTTTTATTACATTTTATTAGGAATATAATACCTTAGTGAGCTAGTGAGATAAGTAATAGAATACACTATACAAATTATAACGAACAGTCCAAGAAAAAAAAATAAGGAAATAAAAACCAGAATTTTTTTTTTTAAATATTTTCCGTACAAATACAGTGTATTTTACGGAGCCCTATATGTTTGTCATTTTCACACCTGATAACTCATCAGGTTTACGGTCTCCTGGAGAAAGCAGGCCAGAACAGAGCTGTGGCCGCCACTCAGTGTAACGAGAGGTCATCGAGGAGTCACAGTGTGTTCCGATTGAAGCTAACCGGTCACAACAAGATGACTGATGAAAGGTGCCAAGGTAAGTATCGCATTCATCACGGTTAGCACGGTTCTCTAATGTACCACTCTAAAACGTTCTACACATTTTTTCTGTAATTTTAACAAAATGTCCCTAAATTCTGTTAACACATCGAGGAAGATGTCACAAGCCAAAAAATATATTTAAAAAAAAGCTCATTTTCTCTTCGTGAAGTAATCCTGTGAACTACGTTCATGCTTTCATTGCAGGATGGTCGTATTAATTTCACTAACAAAAACAAGCTAGTATAAATTTGACAAACCTTGTTCACTGTACTTTTTCTTGGTCCACTGTGAATGTCAGTTGCTTAATTTCTTGGTCGGAAGAAATGTTTCAAACTGTAAACGGAGGCGCCATCTTGGAAATCATTCTCGTACTCAGAGCCCACGCGGCTAGGCTTAGCCGAAGGCCGCGTGGGCTCTGGGTACGAGAAATGGCTGAGTGGACTCGTCAATTTTACTGCAGTCTGTTACAGAACGCTTGTGGTCAACTTGTCCAACAAGTAAATTAATCTTGAAGCAAAGTCGGACTTTCCATAGTTGAAAACAAGATTGGCTTTGTTTGTGTTGTTGAGGAACCCATCACGTCGTTGTGAAATTAATAGGGCAGTTGATATATTATCTTTTGTTTTATTTTGTCTTCTTTGTTTGCGAGTGCTTTCCTTCGATTCTCAGACCGCGTGATCTTTTTTAGTAAAACGACAATAACTCTCCAGACCCAATCTCAATGAACCAAACTTTTTGAAAGATCGCTCTTAAACGAGCACATTCGGCTTGTTGTTTGACGCCGGAAAAGCACCAGCAAACAAGAAGCGGAACATAATAGATATTTAAGTGTTTATCGAGAGTTTTCCGTAGCTCAATTTATAATAGGATTGACTTGCTTGACGACAGCCCAGATAATCTTAAGACAAAAAATTGAGACCTCGGATAGTGTAGCTCTGAAAAACAGTGGTTTAACGTATTACATATTACAGTTCTGACTTGGTAATCACTAAAGTAAATATTGTTTTCTTCTCCTAAGGTACGCTGAACCTGATCGACCTTGCGGGATCCGAACGATTGAATAACTCCTGCTCAACTGGAGAACGGCTAAAGGAGACGAAGAACATCAACAAGAGCCTCAGTAATCTTGGGAAAGTTATCATGGCTCTTGCTAACAAGGTAAGATGCAAAACTGGTCACACCTGTTCAGAGTTGGTCGCATGAGTTCCGACAAGACTAGATACACAACCTCCATTAAAGTTGGCGTACCGGTTGCAACAAACTACGACCAGTTTCAAAATCTGGTACCACAGGCACAGATTCCAACAGAACTAATCATACCCGAAGTTACAACTACTTGATTTTGTTTATATTCACTTGTGTGAGCGTGTTTGGCTCAGTCGGTTAGATCTTTGACTGCCAGTCCAAGGTCCTGACCCTACCGAGAGTTGAATAATTTCGCCACACCATCCGCAGAGAGGAGTGTTAGAAGCCATTGGTGTTGTGCTATTTCTGGCCCATACACTTATTGCAAAGAGTAGGGTAATCCAGGTGTTTTTGATAAAAGTCGGTATTACGAACCGCCAACCATCAGTGTTTTTCTCAAGGTTTAGTGTCGAAGGTACATCAACTGGGAAAGGAGGTAGAACAGTATTCCTCTTCTTATCCCAAGCTAAAGTATAGACTGGTTCACAGCTAGGGAAAGGAGGTACAATCTGTTGGGAAAGGCGGTATAGATAAAATGAAATAATGGAAAACATGTTCTGAAACAAATTCTAAGTAAATAGTTTTTTTTAAGAAACTATAGACTGCGTCGGCCGGTAGGTAAAACGTATAATATAATCAACCGAGGGTTAACGAAAACAATTTTCCGCGCCGTAAATTTGGAAGAAAGCTGAAGTTTCGAGCGCAAGCCGGCCCTTCATCGGAGAATAAAACAAAATTGTTTGCAGCTGACTTCTGTTCGCTTTTCTCATAAGTTTATTTGGTCTGTGTTTTGAATATTTAGAATCGAGCGAATATACGCATGCAACACGCATTTGTTTCGTCTGCTGTTCGATGCACTTTGAATTTCCAAGTTGAGAAAAAAGGCTGGAGCTGTCCCTTTTTTGCTGGAACTTCCTCTTTAATTAAGAAACGACGACGGGAACGTCAACGAGAACGGCATAAAACAATGGACTTAATTACAGAATACAATGACCGCACGCTGGAATGCAACCACCTGGCCACTTTTCAACCGTCGTCTTGAAAAACAGAACGTGAAAA
>JANSTR010019234.1:0-13749 GCA_025434805.1 Antipathozoanthus remengesaui | reverse complement strand
TAACTATGCTTTATATTGTGAGGGAGCACGCTTTTGGACCAATCAGAGCGAGTGTTATATCAAATCTATATTATAAAACTTTTTAAAACACTTATCAAACGAACATGGTGAAACTGTGCTATGAGGACACATACATTTGGCCTGCTGTAGCAGCATGCCAACCTACTATCCTGAATCATTTTGAGAAAAGGCAGCAGATCGTCTTTCTTAAATGAATTATTAGGAAGTAATAAAAAATAATTAATATTATTTACCAGCCATGGTCAGTTCATATAGAAACAAACTCTGCCTTAGACAGTTTGTGAAGACATTGTGAAGTGTTTCTGCAGATAGACTTCCAGGCCAGTGAATAACATCTTGCACATAACTTTATATATTCGTACTAAAAACTGATTTGTAAAGGCCTTTATTAAGACATGTTTCCCATAGCCCCAAATCCGAAGTTTTTAAAATGTACATTAATTTATAATGTAACACTCCAAAGCGACAATCTTTGTATCTAAAACAACTGAAAAAAATCATGCAGCTTACTATAGTTTTGTTTCATAATTTATGAAAAACACGTTCCCTGGTTCCAAATGTATATAATTTAATTGTCTTAGTTTTCCACAAAGACACAATCCACAACAACCTGTAACAATCTAGCAGACTATTTAAAATGTTAGGCAACATGACACAAGTGGTGTGTTCAAATGAAATGGAATTCGATGAGATAAACTACTTGCCATAAAAGTCTCTTTCACATAAATGCAATACATTTTGTGTGACTTAAACTGCACAGGAGCAAGAGGTCTTGTACAGTATAATATTATAATTGTTTTCAATAGTTCTAACACTGCCAATAGTCAACAGTTACAAAAAGTATTTTAACTGAAGCTGTATTGAATAATTAAAGACAATAGTTAGTGCAAAATGATGCAAGTGACTTGTCAGGGGCGGATCTAGGGGGAGGGTGCAAGGGGTGCGCATCCCCCGCTGAGATGACCTGAAAATGTCCCACATTTGATAATAACAAAGATGGGTATGATCTGACAGCATACTATGTAAAACGCGACTTGTACAAAAATGATCATGTAAATGTATTATTAGTATCAATAATGGTCTTACCATACATCTAAACAGATAACAGTTTTGTTTATATCAAATCTGTACTCTATCAAATTCTGGCTGAAGAAACAAATGTTAAATTTTGTATTTAAAATGAATTTTAATTAATTTTGCCTGGCAAATATGTCTAATGCACTACAAAAAATGTCCGAAAAATTAATGGGATTTTGCACAGGAATAAAAAATGATGGATCACAGTGTTTTTCTTAAGGTTTAGTATGGAAGATGATCAACTGGGAAAGGAGCACTCTTCATATCCCAAGCTAAAGTTCAGACTGATTTACTGCTGGGAAAAGGAAAGGAGGTACAATTTACCTATGCACTAGCCTTAAGAAAACACTGGATCACTAAAATGCCAGCTGTAGTCCAGTGCAGTTTTGTTATCCCTCAAAAGTGTACAAAATAAATATCATGACATATTCTGTCATAGGGAACCCAGCTGAAACTGCGCTTTGATTGTGCTTACCAGTAGTCTCTTTGAACAATGGAATGGTCAAACACTATTTACAATAAAATACATCCTCTTTTTCTATTCTTTTTCTTCGTTTCTGGTGTTTTCCTGTTGATCTGCCTCACTAGATCATAGAAAATTTCATTGACATTGATTTTTGCTTTGGCTGATGTTTCCAGGAAGGCACTGTTGAAGAAAAGTTTCATTTTGTCAGTAATGATTTAGTGTAGTTTATACCCTTCTTGAGACCCAGACATATCAACAACATATAAATTATATTATGTATAGATTATATTCATGCCAGTGCACAACACAAAATGGAAACGAGGCATTAGGCAAGTAAGCATAACAAACCACTAGCCTGAAAGGACAAGAACAAGGCCAGAAAATAAACCAACAAAAGGCTAATTTTCGAGTCCACACAAGTTCCACAGTACATTTTCCTTCAATGAATTGTAGTGATGGATATTTTTTCTTCCAACTTAGTGAAATAATTCTTGACCAAAGATTGCACTTCTTTTATTTTCATGCTCTATATGGTCCTCAGTCAAACACTGTACAATAATCTGCCTTATGATTGTCGGCAATAAGAGGACATTTCCTCAAAGGTAAGTGCTAATAAAGCTTGAAATCTGACAGTATCTTTACATTTTTGGTGATTTTTCACACAAATAACTCAAAGATTGCAGACTACTGCTGGCTCCCCCAGGTCCCTTTGAGTGACATAGAGACAAGGCCTTTTCCAAGATGGTGTCTGTTTTGCAGAGCAATTGTATGGAATGTTCAACTACGATTCATATGGATTCAATTGCAAACCTTTTCGTTTAAATTAATCAAGCTAAAAGAAACTGGATCCCAATAAAGTGTTCAATACAAATTTCCCAAGTTAGCTGCTGTATGTTTACAAAACTAAATTAATTAGTCCAGGGGCTAGTGGGAGTGCATAAATTTCCACAACCCACTATAAAGTTGTACTAGCCCTGGGCTGGTGGACTAGCGTTAGTGTTGAGCACTGCATCCAAAAGAAGAATTATTTATAAGTAACTAACCTAACCCTAACCCTAACTCTAACCTTAACCATAATGGACATACACAGCAAAACCTTAAGGTGAGAAATTCTTTGCATTGGTCAGAACCTGAAAAGATGCTTGTTATTAGTTTCACCAGGTCTCCTTGTACAGTAAGCAGTGTTCTTGAGGTCAACACATAAATTCAGTGAGCATTAAGTAACTCTACTTGCTCCAAGAGGTCTACAACACCGATGTCAACCTACTCCTATCGACAAGTGCTTGGGATATTTTTAGTCCTCTGACAATATCAAGACTAGACCAATGGCTTAACATCAGTCCATAGACCAGAGACATTGTCCAATATCTGGCAGTTACTTCGGCCCCTGCGCATTCTGATTATATTCAGACACCCTTTTAATCCCAGCCAGTTTATCAGCATAGATCTTCTCCTTACATTATCTACAAAGAATGCTGTTTGGTTATGAGAACAAAGAAATTGATCACCAGCCACTCTAAGACGAAAATTGAAATTCTCCCCAACTGTTTACAAAGAACCCATGGGCATAGTTTAGGAGAATTTGGCAAAAAGTCAAATGTTGTCAACACTCGGGACTGATAGGGCTGAATGATACTGCTGGACATCACTTCACTAAGCTATATTGTCTGGGCATCATTCACAACTTACCAGTTTCCAAATTGTTTTGCTAAATTTTGACCTTGGTCTTTCCCTACAACTCTCTCATCCTCCAAATCACACTTATTTCCAACCAGAACCATTGGAACCTACCAGACATAAAACACAGCAACATGGTTCTTTAGATACATGTATAATTTTACTTGTCAATGAGTATTAAAATTTTACCCAGATGGTTCATCTAAATTCATCAGAAGAGTTTAAAACCACCTCAGTCTATCTTCAGGTCAGCAGTTGAACGCTAGCAGACATCACTTTTAAAAAACTTATGACAGTACATTTTTGTATAATGATAACAAAAAATGTGGCACTGCCTTGTAATTTATTGTCTCAACTAAGAATTTATGGATCAATCCCGAGGTTAGGTTTAGTTTAGGTTTACGGGAGGGGTGGGTGCGCAGTTTCCATGATACTGGGATTGATCTGAATTTACTAAGATTATGAAAACAAAATCTCTTGTTTCAGAAATTTTGTAATGAAAATCTTTACAAAAACTATTTGATCATCACCAAGCAAAAACTGCAGTAACAAAATAGCTGTTTTAACCATTTTAATTTCATCGTCTGGTTTGACTTGTTGGCAAAAACATTTATGTACATAAAATTATATTGAAGATCCATTGAATATCCACTGAGGAAGACCGAAGTCATCGGTTGAAACATTCGGAACCTTTCTTAACATCGAAGGATATATTTTTAGTCAGAGACAACATTTTAAAAAAAACGTTTTATTGTATATTAATTTTACCATGTCTGACTGCTATTTTCAAATTTATAAAATTATATTAAAAGCTTAATATTTAGGATATTTATAATAATATAATATAATATAATATAATATAATATAATATAATGTAACATAACATAACATAACATAATATAATATAAACAAATATAATATTATATTATAATTATGTTATAATTATTGTTCATGGTATGTCCCCACTTACATCTTCAGTGTCTTTGACTCTCAAAATCTGTTCCCTCAGATCTTGCAGGTCATTAAATGTTGACTGAGCTGTTATGGAATATACTAAAACAAAACCCTGGCCATTCTTCATGTATAAATCTCTCATGGCTGTGAATTGTTCCTAAATGGGATAAAAATGTTGGTAAGGGTACTTACAATTATAAAAATTATGAGTTGTCGGTACAAAGTAAAACCTGTCTACTATTCAACTGAATAGTGAATTATAAACAATATAATATTTATAATTATATAATAATTATTTAACAAAGAGAACAGCTGTGCTAATGTGCCCCATGCAGTAAAAAAGAACACAGGAAGTGGAGAGAGAGTAACGTTCTAAGTGTAGGGAGAAACAAGAGCCAAAGGTGAGTATTTCTCCTCACTTACTAAGTGCTCTCGTCACTTCCTAAGTGGTTTATTACTGAGATGAGCACAAGAAAAGCTGTTCTATTTATTTTATTATAACATACTAGACAAATTTCCTTGTATCCATTTTGTCAAATTGTGTTTTGCCTTCAAGTTACTTGTGTGTTTGCCTCGGCTTGGGAAACTTAATGTCTTGGTTCAAATATTCTTCAGAATCTTTGTTGTTGGAGATTGACATAGCAATGAGAATAACGCCTTCAAAATCTCCTTAATTTTCCCAAGTAAAAATGTACAGAAAAGTTGGGCATGTTGCACTCAGACACAGTAAATAAATTGAATTTTATAACTACAGTATGTTACAATATTTAGTCAACAACGTAAATAAATACCTTCCAGCCAACAAATGAATTCATATTTGCTCTCAAAATATGGCATAATTGCAGCATAATTTTATTTGCAGCAGTTTTCATCAATAAGTTCCCACCAGCTGTCATTTCAGGGGGTAATTTCACCCCCTTTAAAGTCTCAAGGGGTTGCCAATTTTACCGATGCAATCTCATGGAGGTTATTTTGAAAGTAAAATAAATTTAATATTAGCTTCTGGGCTCATGTGTCTCCCTATTCTGGCTTTCAGCTTGAGATTACCAAAATATCACTTTCTTAATTTTTTTAAATTTTATTTGTTACCTTTATACACACCCAGATAGTTAGAGTTTGTAATTAATTTGATCTTACTCAAAAAGTTTTCAACTGACAATGTGGGAGTTTGTGCTGCATGGGATCACAAATTGGCTTTCTTTCCACAATCTGATTCAGCATGGTTCATGTGTGGATAATGTTGGTTACACACAGAACTTTAATTTCACAAAAAGTGATGGCTCATTGTGTGCACAATCGACCAAGTACTTCATTAATTTCTACCTGTCTATTTTAAATCTAACTTTGACATTAAAGCAATTTTTTAAAAATGCACTGAATAGCTTATTCAGGGATATTCAAAGACACAAATTGGAAATTATGTGGGTCATAAATTGCCTCCTCAATTTCATTTCCTAAACGGTATTTTTGAACAGTTTTCAGTGTGTAAATTTGCACACAATGTGCATGAACAAGTGCCCTGCAGAATGACCTTGACATTACACAGTAATCTTGCTTTAGAGTCTGCATGGTCCATTAGGCTTTTTAAAACAATGAGTATATCAAAATAATGTGCACAGACATGCAGAGTCATTCATATAAATAATTCTGTACAATAAAATCATGAAGCAAATTTTTCATAAGAGTTTGTAAAAATTCTCAAGCAAATCGTTTTTTTTAAATGAAATGACAACACAACAGTCTACAACTGGGCAATATTAAAAAGGAATTTTTCACAATGTGCAAGTATTAGACATCAACTAATCTAGGAAACATGTCAAAATAAGAGGTTATAATAGATTCTTGCTGAGTTGCATATTTTTTCAACTCGTCAGATAATATTTGTGACCCAGGCAGTTTTAGATAACTCAATGAAATGTCTTGACATAATATAGAAAAAGAATATTCTTGACTTCCATTTAGATTTTCACAATATTAAATTATTTTCATTGTATAAAATTGGTGAAATATCTGGTGCAAACATTAGTTAAGAGTAGAGCCATATATATCAATTCTATTTCTCAACATGTCCAAATCTGTCTGAATGCCAATATAAATATTAATAGCTGATCAACAAGATTGTTGGAGATGTTGGAAAAGTGAACATAATTCAGATGGATGGGAACTATTCTAACAAAATTATGTAAAAACTAACTGGAATAAAATATTCAACAATAATATTAATGTTAAATGTTGCAGTTCAAGTTGGGCCATTTCAATTTTGATTTTAAGTTTACATGATAAATTGATATGATACTCAATAACTCACTTCACAGCAATATCAGAATATAATATTAATGATAATCTGAATAAAGATTGCACGTTGTCGTGCAAAAATGAAAAACATGCTACTGAATTTAAACACAGACTAAAATATAAACACAACGAAAACTATCAGTGTGGATTGTAAGTTATACTATTAGTTGTAAAACCAAACTAATTTGAACGTCGATTTCGATTTTTCTGGTGTGTTTTTACAACAGAAATCGTCGAAGGTCCTGAACTCAACATAACCTAGCTAATTGCATCAACAATTGAACAGATAAACAGTGAAACGATATGAAATATTACTTAAGTAAAGTTGTCCGAAAGAGTTGTCCAATCTCTTTCGTCTCTATAACTCACCACAAATTGTGTAGAACACTATAACAATTTAATGATCGAGAGATCTGACACGTTTTCAGGGCTGGATATCAGATCTTCAAAAAAAATATGCTGTAAGTTGAATTTCATTGTTTCCTCACTTCTAAATAGTATTTGGAGGTAAAACTTGCAAGGAAATAATCTACTAGTGAAAACATCGAAATTTGTAAAGAAATATGGTCTAAATTCTTTAGTACTTGAAAACAAACCTGAAAGCTAGGAGTACTATACTACTAGCAGTTATTAAGACATATTTCAGCTCTTCGTGGAAACAATTCTAAACTCGACTACATGCACAACTCCCCAACTAGAAAAATCAGCTTTCATGAAATGTTGATAGATTTTCTGTACACGTTCGTGTGTAATTAAAAGACCTCTAAACTGAATAACAACACTACGCGAAAATGTGCAAGTTTTGTATTATTTCCGGCCCGACCACGTCTGACAAGTCAGTTGATTTCAAAATCGAACGTCCGGTGAGAAATTGCATGTTTCTCAACTCCACAAAGATTACAATTTGTAAAATAACAGACTTACCGTCCCTGCGGTATCCAGTATTTCTAGCATACACTGTTGCCCATCAACTTCAACTTGCTGCGAAAGTAAACGAGTAAACGTTGAAAGGACAATAGACAAGTTTTTCAGAAACAAGAAAAAACACTCGATTCACTCTTATGCCTTTATGGTCGTAACTCGAGTATAATATTACCAACCTTTCTGTATGAATCTTCGATCGTTGGGTCATACTTCTCGACGAAAATTCCCTGCACAAATTGGACGGTCTGAAGACGAAAGACCAAAGTAAATAAAACTCAGGACCATCAGTCAGAGTCGAGAAAGAATTTGTAAATTCAAATTCAAGCCAAACGATACTTGGGAGCGCTATAGTTTAGAATCGACATGATTGACAAACATAGCAAGCAGAACAATTATTCCAGAGTTTAACGAAATTTAACGAATACATATAATCAATGAACAAATAATGCAGCGATATTTACCAATGCACTCTTTCCTACACCGCCAGAACCGAGAACTACCAGTTTGTATTCTCGCATACTTGAAGTTGAACTGTGATGTTCTCAGGGAGTCGGACCTTTGTAACCTATAGATCAAAACGCGACTATAATACAGTCATTAATTTCACAGACGACTCTTTCTTCCGCCCTCTTTCAATATTTATAACATCTTCACTTTCCTTACCTGCAAAATACGAAGCTTTGCTTATATTTGAACAAGAGGGAAGGAGATAAAAAGCAAAACACTGCTACTTTCTCGAGCAGAAATTATTCTAACGGGGTGTGTGCGTCACTAGCCAGCGGTTTGTTTTATATAGCCTCGTTATCGTAATGCTATTTTTAGGCTTCACGAAGAAACTTCGGTTTGTCGTAATTGCTCTCGGTAACCTTCGGGATTGATCGGAATCGTTCGTCACGGTCATGTTTTGAGGATGCCAGCGCCAGATAGGTCCAGATAGGTCTTCATTTCGGACGGCATTTCAATCCAAAAGCAAAGTGAGAAATTTAACTTTGTTCTAGCCGATATTGTTTTGGAACCATGGAAAATAATCACGGGCACAAAGGCCAGTTGCCACGCGGCCGCTTTGGAGAACTGTCCGATTCACTTGATCCATTCAATAACTCAGCTGACACAGGGTCAAGACAGGCTCCCAAACGAAGAACAAAGTCTCGATCAAAAGTATTGGAGAAAGTGGCTTGGTTTACCAGAAGATCGAAGTCTGCGAAAGAAGGGAAACAAACCCCGGAATCGAAAAGGAAAGAGAACGACAATTATTTGTCTGTTGGTGACCAGAGTCCACCAACAGATCCAATCTCACTGTCTGACACATGCGCTGTCAGTTCGATTGGGAAATTGAAGAAAAAGAATTCAGTTCGAAAGAGTAAAAGCTTTTATAACCTTAGGAGACGAAAAGAGAGGGATTTAACAGAAGCGATCAATTCGAATTTGCTTAAAGGCGACCCTTGTCGCATTCGAGAATTTGACACAGCCACTGGAACTTTTCACGACTTTGCTGCGGATCGCCGAGTGGCCATCAAAACCAAGTCGGCAAGCAGCAATAGTATATTAAGTGAGATTGCACGAGAAATGAATTGTCCACTCAAAGAAAGCACGAGAGATAACATGCACAGTGACCGTCTAAAGTCGAGTTTGACTTTGACCATGAATGATTACCCATCAAAGGCATCGCTTCTCTGCGCAGATGATGTGGTTTTGGCTAAATGTTGTTCTTCTGAATCAAGGTCAACCGATATGAAATGCACCATTCGTCAGACCCGGAGCTTTTCTGGGCCCATCTACAATAGTTGGCCTAGAAAAAAACGTTCGCACTTACGTATATCCACAAATGATCACGCACTCTCCCCCCAAGTAAAGCAAAAGCGACTTTGTGGTCTGAAGAAAACTGCCACGTTTAGTGGATTCGATTCCTTGAAATTAAGCGCTAACGAGTATCCTATCAAGGTACAGAGAATTTGTAAGAGCACTCCATTCCTGTTGGAAGCAAACCGTACACAGAGTGGCTTTCAGTCCGGAATTATTCACTTCTATAAGAGTCCAAACCGAGACCAAGTTAAGACCAAGGAATTGGAAACAGGGTTTTGTGGAACAAAAAATGAAAAAATAGATGACAAGAATGACTTTGGTAGCAAGAATGACACCCCACATTTGCTGCAGGAAGGATCGTTATGTGATATCAAGAAAGGCACATTACAGCAATGCATGGAAAACCTGCGAATGAATGACCAAGAATTATTGTTAACACCAGATGATGGTGAACCTGGAGATGGTGGGAATATGCGAGAGCAGGACTTGTGTGACATCCTTGGCACACGTCAATCAAAACTGTGTTACACCAGTGACGAACCAGTATTGAACAACACAGAATCAACTGTTGTACATGACGACCAATGCAAGAAAGATATTAAGAATTTGAATGAGGAAAAATTTGAAACATATATTGGTGATGGTTGCTCCAAGGGTATTGAAGTTGCCATCATTGACCAAAGACAGATGAATGATGGTTTTGTTGATTCTTGTCAAGCATATGGATTGGATGATTCTGATATAAAACAGGTAGAAATGTTTAATCTGCCCAAAGGACAAGTGTTTCAAAATACAGCTGCACCTTCTGAAGATTTAAATGGCAGTACTGTTTCTAAGCAAAATTGTCCAGGTTGCAAGATACACCAAACATGCAGAGATCAGCCAGTGCTGGAAAAACAAGTGTTTGGCGACAAAGTTGATGCCATAGTTAAAGGCAATAGCACATGCAAACATTATTCTTCATGTTCTCAAAATAGTTCTCAAGACCTCTTGGATACAAGATTTAAAACAGATGATGTGTTAAATCAGGGTAATCAGTGCAAGTGTTGTACAAGTAATGGTAGCTTTCAAGGTGATGGACAGTTTCGGAATGATCAGTATATCTATGACAACCAACAACCTGCTATGCATACAAATAGTTTGTTATACAGTGATAATAACGTTTTCCACCAAATAGACAATGAACTGGTTTGTACCAACAATGATATTGATACGCTAATATCAGAGGTTCCTACTAATTACTCTGTCATTGTTAACGAGATAAAATCAAGTGCCACTGAAATTCATCAGAGCCATCATCAAAATGAGAGTTTGGGAAAGGAGATGGAAATCAATGGAGTGATTCCTCAAATAAGCTGTACTCAAATAGATGGTGCAATGTACACAGTATCAAATGCTGGGTGTGTTGTTGCAGAGGCATCGAAATCAGGCTGGAGTGCTACAAATACATCAAAAACTGAAACTGACATTACTGACTTTGACAAAACAACTGTTGAAGGTGATGTGTCTATCAGCAACTCATCGCCAAAGCAGCAGAAAGATTGCTTGCCTATAAGTGGCGTGCAAGACTTTGGATGCCATTTTGGAAGTGACAGCAACTGTTCAATTGAAAGCAAATGTAGCTCAGATCCTCGGTTTGACTTATCAAGCACAGATTCTACATTAGATACAGTAAATGAAATGACACAACCAGTTTGGAGTGACACACATAAATCAGAAATTGGCATCATTGGCCTTGAGAGTAAGATTTGTGAGAGCCACATGGATGTGACTGCGCTATTGCATGCACATCAGAAAGATCAACAGCTCATGAGTTCCATGCAAGACTTAGCATGTTGTATTGAAAGTGAAAGTACAGGTTCAATTGGAAGCAAGTGCAGCTCAATAGGTTTGTCTGATAGTGGTGTTGAGTGTAACAGCAGTGCAGTTGAAAGTGGAACAGACACTGAGACCTCTGCACATGCAGTTAATAACATCCATCAGCTTTATCAGCAAGAGTTTAGCCAAGGAATGGACTTTTGCCAACAAGATTATGATTGTTTCGATGTAAAGAAGACCTACTTTCCCAAGAAAAAACTGTCACCACTGACTCGACCTGCTCCCCCTAAGGTTGGAGGCTCTCTTTTCAAGCAACAAGTAGAGGTAGGTATAACTTTATGCAGGCACCAGCTCAGTTAATTTTAGTAATCTCAAATGACTAATAATAATTATAATAATTTCACCAATTTCACCTAAACCAACTGAAGGTTATTTTGACTTTAGTGAGGACTATTTTTATACATATATATTGCAAGTGCTCCCATGGGGCTTTTCAGCACTTGTTTACAACAAATACATGTTTTCAGTGAGTGAGGGTCTTAGCCAGACTGCTGTAAGCAGTTCACAATTCTTTTCTGTCAGAGACATTGTGTAAGTTGTGCCCTCAAGTTAACAGACCACAACACCGGCATTAGCCTACTCCCATCGACAAGTGTGTGGGTTCTTTTAAGTCCCCCGATAGAACGTCGAGAGACTAGACCAACGGCTAAACGTCCCTGTCCGCGGATGGTGTGGCGAAAGAAGGTCCCAAAATAATTCAACCCTCAGCAAGGCCAGGGATTGAACCTTGGATTGGCAGTGACAGATCTAACAGACTGAGCCAACCATGCTCACACATTTGCTGAAGCCTTTGTAGTGACCATTATTTTGTGATACTCATCATAAATATTAGAATCAGGAAATGTTAAGTGTTTCAAGAATTTCAGAGGTTCAGAATCTCCAATCCCAAGTGGATAAGTTTTGTGGATGCACTTTCTGATAATAATTATTGTTACCGGTACATTCCATTTGAGAATCTGGGGCAGGTGTGGTGACTAACACCATGTTTCTTATACAAGTATACTCTGTTTATACTGGTCATTTGTCTGTTGACTAGCTTTCCATGAAGGCACATAAAATCCTTTTATTTATACTTTAAAGTATTTTTTTATTTCTGTGTCAAAAAAAAAGGGGGGGGGTGACTAGTCACCTGTTCCAACCCCTGGACTTACCCATGAGAATGAATTGTACCAGGACTGCACTGATATAAGGCAATCAACTTTTAGTCATCTGGTCATCTGACACTGGCAATTTCAGCTCGTGGACAAGTAACTTTGCTGATTGAAGCACTGCTGAACAAAATCTGCATAACGATATAAAATATAATTCATGCAATATAATTATAATATCCTGTTATAAATCCAAAAGTCACCATAGCTGTCTATTTATTTTTGTCTTCTGGAGACTCGAGAATGCCTGCTTCTCACAACGAACATTGCTTGTTGTTACAATTTGTTGTTCAAAATGTGCACACTATAATCAAAGTGTAACTAGATAGTAGAACATGATTTGAACAGTAGTGAGTCTTTCAGTGTAATTATACTGTATATATATATATATATATATATATTTGTTATATATATATAGTAGTAACTTTTGTCAACATTAAACTGAACGAGTAAAGCTTTCTTTGGGACAACTGAAACCTGAAATGTTGATTGCCCTGCATTAGTTTGAAACTTGTGCACATAATGTAGTAAAAATGTGTTTTGTTTGCAGGTTATCCTACACTGGTTTGATCAGTTCAACCATGAGCAACGCAACATCATGTTAAGGAGAATTCTTGTAAGTTTTATAGTCACTGTTTCTACAGGTGGATGAGAGGAGTAAAATTGGGTGTAAATATGTTCCAGGTGATTGATTTCCTGAATACAGAAGTTCAGAAAGAAGTTTATAATTCTGTAAAACACAATTATTGAAAACTATTCTAGTGAAAAATCATTGGCTTTAAGTGGCGCTTGGATAACGAGAGACTATGAGTGAGTGAAAACCTGCAACAAAGAACTTGCCTTAGTTTCAGGACTAGTGATTAATATTTGATATTTGTTGATATTTGGTACCTAGCCATATAAATTATGGATGTGTTAACTGTGATAACTACTTGGAATCATTACAAGTGTCTTAACCATTGTGGTAATACTTTAATTAACATAAGATCTATTTGAATGTAATTAACTTCAGCTGACAGCAAGCTATACAAAAAGGTCTTGTTTTGCATATTAAGATCCATTATTTTGCAGTTTCCAGACTTAGGCCAGAACAATTTAATTACCTGTTTTTCAAACCCGCCGAACTCAGATTTTCGAAAATTGAAAAAAAAACTTTAAAAAATCCATCCGAAAATTGAAACTAAAGAAAATTCTTAGCGTTTAAACGTTTATTAACATTTTTTTTTTGTACTTGTGCAAATTTCGAGATGAAATTTGGCTTTTATTTTCGATCGAAAAGCAGCTCTGGGTGCACATGTGTGACGAAAATAATCGTCAATGGAAGCATCTTATTGGTTGAATAAAATGCACGGGAAATAAATTACATCTTTGACTTCCGTTCTTTTATCTGTTTGCCAAGCGAAGATGCATCTCATTAAGATCAGGTTAAAAGCTGACTGAATTGTCACTGTGTACCAGCATCAGAAGTGCTCTCCTATATATTCTTATATAGAAAACCATGGCTCA